>JAKOGH010000361.1:0-19940 GCA_024811115.1 Terana coerulea
GAGGCCGCCACCAGGGCCTCATCTGGGACCATCGCTACTCTGTTGCTGATGATCGATGCGCGTTAGAGGTCAGTCTAGGTTCGGAACAATGATGGGATACTATGGGTGGCCCCCTTTTGATAAACGGGACAGATGTGATAATTCAGGTCCAGCGGCCGACACACTCAAGCGTTGACCTTGGGATTATTTTCTAAGATACACAGTAGCTATCGAAGCATGCCTGTTTACTCAGAAAGCTCGAAAATGAAGGAGGGAGGTGTAGGAATTACAGAAGGTGCTCAAGAAGGTCGTTTACAGTCTAAATCAGAGTGCTGATGGGCTCACCTTGCCAGATCCCTCCAGGAAACACTGTCAAAGTTGCAGGCAGTATTTCACATATGTATAGTTATGATTTGCACATCTTTGCAGCATGCCGATGCTGCTTGTGCGTGAAGGACTGCTCAATTATCACTTCGAGGACCGGTTTGTGAGCGCTAACACTGTTGATTGACCAATGAGGTGGACGGATTCCGTCACGAATATGGGAATTTTGTGATGGCGCAGTTTCTCCGAGTTATCATTACTGGGTCCACCCAGAGTTGTCTTTTCGGAACCCTTCCGATGAAGTCTGTAGTCCAAGAAGAAATACAGAAAAAATACGGACATGTAAACAAGATTGTGTTGCACGCAGATGTGCAAAATGACGGAGAAAGGGAGAGGGATGAGGCGCAGTGCTGCAGAAAGTCGAAAGTGTTATCAAAAGGGGGCCAACCATAGTAACACTGACAGATCCACGCTGCACGGTATCATACAGCCCTGCGCTTCCGCCCGCTCAGCATTGTCGCCCTTATAGACACCCGTGCGAACGACGCCACACCTCTGCACACGCTCCACACGCCACCTCGCCCCAAGTATGTCGTCCTCACCCAGCACCCCTCCGCCCCTCCGCCCCCACCTCCCCCGCTCGCCCTCGACGTCCACCGCTGGTGAGTGCACGTCGAGCATCCTGCCGTCGACGACCGCTCATCCACGACGAACGTTGCAGTCGACGACCAGACCCTCCTGACAGAATCCCGCACAGCGACCCCTCGCCCGCGCACTCGCCCGCGCCCTCATCGTCCACATACACCGCAAGAGCCGTATCCCATGGACGTGGACGTGAGCAGCCCGCGCAGCTCACCGATCCCGTCCCACTCCACCACACACCGCCTGCCGCCGCCACCTCCGATCCCGTCTCTCAGCACCGTCACCCGGCTGCCGCCCATCCGATGCACGACCTCCAGACACGCCAACTCGCAGTTCCGCTCCGGGCCGTACGAGCTGTCGACCGGCATCCAGGAGCTCCATGAGCTGCGCGAGGTCCTCCGGGCAGAGCAACAGCAATGCCTGCAGCGGCTCGAGTACCTCGACGCACGCGTCGCCGCGGCTGAGGCGAGGATACAGCGCAGGCTGCGCAATGGTGACGGGTCGCCCGTCCCGACCGTGCGCCGCAGGTCCTGGGCCGACGCCGGTCTCCTCTCTCCTCCAATGAGCCCCTCGGAAGCGGGGCGGCAGCCAGCCACGAGCAGCGGTTCCCAGTCGCAGACGTACGACCGGAGCAGCGACGAATCCGGCATTGAGGGCACGCCCGCGGAGTCCGTCGCTGGGTCGTCGAGCTGGAGGGAACCCCGCGTGCGGTCGATGTCGGAGCTCTCGACACGCCTGCGGCCTTACAGTTTCCAATCCCCGGACTCATCCTTACCTTATCACTCTCGATACGACCGTTATGAGTCCAGCCTGCGCCACCACATCCCTGGAGACAGCGACTCCGGGAGCGAAGATGAAGTTACACCCCTCCGCCGTCACTTCCAAGATACTACGTTCACGATCAAGCCACCATGTCTAACATTAGGACGTCCATGCGTCCTTCGTCTCCTCCCCGAGAGCAACCACCCTCGGCCCAGCCTACCACACCACTTCGTTCCGGATAGTACAACACCGTATGCGCCCACAAGACATGATCACACAGGAAGACCTCTCTATCAACGCCTCCATCTCATCCCACCTCCCGGAGTCCGACTCTGAACAGAAGCTGACATGGAAGAACGCCCGGAGCCCGCCCTCGAAACGCTCCGCGCCCCCGACTCGGACTCGGACGACGCCGCCCCCGCGTCCCCGCACGCCCGCGCCGCGCCACCCAAGCGCGTGCGGCGCTCCGTCCCGCCGCCGCCGCCGCCCAACACCTTCGTCTTCGTCGACAACAACACGCCCGCGCCGCCGAAGCGGCGGCTCGCGGTGCGGCGGCAGGCGGACGACGGCAAGATCCCGTGCGACCACGCGCCGGGCGCGGGCGAGCCCGCGTGCGGCATGTCCTTCACGCGGCCCGCCGACATGAAGCGCCACAAGGAGAGCACGCACGGCGCGACGGCGGGCAAGTACGGGTGCCCCGTGTGCGGCAAGAGCCTCTCGCGCGCGGACGCGGTGAAGCGCCACATGGAGAAGCGCGTCGAGGTCGCGGACGAGGAGCACGTGCGGTTCATGGCCGAGTGCCGCAGGCGCGACGGCGGCGGGGACGGCTGGCGGTCAGCGGCGGAGCTGTGCGAGACGGGTCGTCGCAGCTGAGGGGCGGCGTGTGGCCTGGGGACACACTACCTACATACCCTTTGCAGACGTGCTGTTGCGTCTGCGGATTATACACGCATATATTGTTTATTCTGTGTCTTGGTTGCTTTTAGCGGCACGTCTTAGCGTGTCGGTGTGTAATGCAAATGTCTTTCTACACCAGCGCAGTGCTGATCTCTCGGACTCCGAAGCAAGATCTGGGATGGGCGAGGAGTTTCCAGCGGAATATGAGACAGTGAGACTGCCACAAGTCATAAGTAAGAACAAATCCTGCTCCATCTGCCTGCCAAGACTTTTTACTTCATCTTTTAGTGGAATTTTGCAGTTGAACTCAAATTGCAAGGCCACTAAGTTGTGTATAATGGGTCATGCCACTGCCAGAGTCCAGACCAGTCTGCAGAGTTTTATGAGATGATTTTAAGATCCACCGTATGGTCTAAAAGCTGTGAGAGAGAATTAAAAATAAATAAATTCTTCGTCGTGAATTCGGCCGGGGTCGAACCGGCGACCTTTCGCGCACACACTGTGAGATGTGAGGCGAACGTGATAACCACTACACCACGAATCCGTTGTTCAAACGTAGCAGTATCTATATATAAATTGCTTTTGACACTGAGCGGACAGTCACTCATCAAAATTCTTTGCTCTGACTCTTGCTGCTTAACCTCGGACGTGCAGCCCAGTGTAGACCGCGACGATAACCATGGCTGAGATCCACGACCAATTCGACACCATCCTCATCCTCGACTTTGGCTCCCAGGTCGGGACGTCATCCCCGAGCAGTGCGCCTCCGCTGACCAGGTTCCACTGCAGTACAGCCATCTCATCACGAGGAGATGTCGCGAGCACAATGTATACGCCGAACTGATGCCGTGCACCCAGAAGATCAAGGACCTGAACTTCAAGCCCACGGGTATGTTATGTCGAGATATCATGATGTGGGGATAGTCTTGTAACCGAGCAATCTAGGTGTAATTCTCTCCGGGTCGCCGTATTCCGTGTATGACTCGGACGCACCTCACGTCGACCCCGCCGTGTTCGAGCTCGGTGTACCGGTGCTTGGAATCTGCTATGGTCTCCAGGTATAGTTTACCGGTGCTTCGGTGTTGCGGCATCTAAAAGGACATTTGGGCGTGTAGGAAATGGCTTGGAATATGAAGGGTACTGTGTCCAAGTGCGACCACCGCGAGTACGGCTTTGCGCAACTCCAGGTGATCAAGGTCGGAGGCGAGGGTCAGTTTACCGGCTCATCAGTCGATGCCCTCTTCGAAGGTCTTGGGAATGATATGCAGGTACGATTATTATCGCGCCCTTCGCATCAAACGAAGCGGACTCTTATGTTCACCTCTATAGGTCTGGATGTCTCACGGCGACCAGCTCTCATCTCTCCCCGCCGACTTCCATGTCATTGGAAGGACGGGAACCGCACCGTTCGCCGCCATCACCCATAACTCTAAGCCGTTCTATGGCATACAGTTCCACCCCGAGGTCACTCACTCGAAGCGAGGAAAGGAAGTCATTGGACGCTTTATTCTCAACATTTGCAAGTGCCGGACAAATTGGACTATGGTAATCAGCTCGATATTTCTCAGCCGAGACTACGCTAATCCAGGCGTACGCAGGAAGAGTTCATCGGCAAGGAGATTGCGCGGATACAACAGATTTGCGGGCCCAAGGGCCGTGTCATCGGCGCCGTCAGCGGCGGCGTCGACAGCACCGTCGCGGCGAAGCTCATGCACGAGGCCATCGGCGACCGCTTCCACGCGATCATGGTCGACAACGGCGTGCTGCGCGCGAACGAGGGCGCGCAGGTGCGCAAGATGCTTTCCGAGGACCTCGGCGTGAACCTCACGGTCGTCGACGCGGCGGACGAGTTCCTCGGGTTGCTGCGCGACGTCGAGGACCCCGAGCAGAAGCGCAAGATCATCGGCAACACGTTCGTGCGCGTGTTCGAGCGCGAGGCGGAGCGCATCGAGAGGGAGGCCGAGGCGGAGGAGAAGACGGGTGCGGAGAAGAAGGGACGCGTCGAGTGGTTGCTGCAGGGTACCCTTTACCCGGATGTCATCGAGAGCATCAGCTTCAAGGGCCCAAGCGCTACCATCAAAACGCACCATAATGTTGGTGGCCTGCTGAAGGACATGAAGCTGAAGCTCATTGAGCCATTGAGGGAGCTCTTCAAAGGTGCGCGGTCTTTCCTCCTCCATCGTCGTTCCAGCTCACCCTGAGCATCTGTATAGACGAAGTCCGTGCGCTTGGCCGCCTCCTCAGCATCCCTACCCACCTTGTCCAACGCCACCCCTTCCCCGGCCCTGGGCTCGCCATCCGTATCCTGGGCCCCGTCACCCGCGAGCAAGTCCAGATCCTCCAGAAGGCGGACGACATCTACATCTCTGAGATCCGCGCCGCCAACCTGTACGACCAGATCAGCCAGGCCTTCGCCGTGTTGCTGCCCGTGAAGGCCGTCGGCGTCATGGGTGACAAGAGGACGTATGAGCAGGTGATCGCCCTCCGCGCCGTGCAATCCGAGGACTTCATGACGGCGGACTGGTTCTGCTTCCCACCCGAGGTCCTTCGCAAGATATCCTCGCGTATCACGAACGAGGTCGAGGGCATTAACCGGGTAACATATGATATCTCCTCAAAACCACCAGCAGTGCGTCTTGTGTCTTTCAAACCATTGCTTTCAGGGTGCTGATCAAAAGCTTTAGACCGTCGAGTGGTTGTGAGCTTTCTGGATGATGATTAAAGGTGCAACCTATGCAGTAGGCCGGACGTGAACTGGGTGCTGGCAATGTAGGAGGTTTTACTGTATGGCTAAATTTCATCTTACGTCCCACATAATGAAGACAACATTTGCATGGTCTGGCCTTGATATGACGCATGCTTGTTCCACATGTGTTGTTGCTCTCATACACTCGGTGCTCATTGGCCAGTTCCAAAGCTTATCGCAAGGTTGTCGCCACTAGCGAGCACAAGGTTGCCAGTTACCTCAGCGCAGTGCATGAGAGCAGTACGCCAATTCACTTTAACTTAGTTATGCACTCGAATGTGTACAGAGAGAAGGACATGGAAGTTATATTGAGTTGTCTACAAATACATGAACTCAAGCTCAGTCCGCAAACAAACAAACCAGAAATAAATAAAAATTAAGGCGTGAGTTGGTTTCCCTCATCAGAGGTACTTATCCCGAGGACCACGAAAAGGTCCACGCCAGGACGAACATCATAAGGATGTTCGCCCTCCCTCGGGACGCACCTTATATATGTCTTTGCGAGAGTTGGGAGGCGGCCTAAATGCAATGCACAGCGCAGTAGTGTGCCACATAGGGAGGTGCAGGGGTCAAATCGCTGGTCGCCCGGACGGCGTTACCGGGCCATACTCGACTGAGGCCAGTCACACAGCGAGCATGGCTCTCGCTACGCCGGACGATGAGGGGATGGCACATCCTGCACCTCGGCTCTGGAGCTACGCATACCTGCCATACATCACGGCCGCCGGGAGGAGGAGGGAGAGAGTCGAAAGGGCCTGGGGTGCACGGACTGTTGGGAGGACGCGGGCAAAGGAGGTCCATGGACACGCTCGTCGCGCTCAAGCCGAAGGCCTGCGGTGGGTACACAAGGTCACGGAGGTCTGCAGGCACCAAGGCCCTTGGCGCATCCATGCCACCACTGGCAGTTGTGTTGTGTTGGTGGACCCATGAACGCAGACGACCGGGAGAGGCGACGAGGTGCTGCCCGCAGAGACGCAATGCCGGAAAGTCCTCCCGCCGGACACCCAGGCAGACCCGGGGAAGGGAGCGAAGAGAAGGAGAGAGAGAGGAAGGAATGGTGAGGAGAAAGAGCGAGGTTGGCTGGGTATTTATATGTTTCTGCGGCTGGCAGTCCGTTTACTGACAATTAACGGGGTCACGCCGTCAACCAAACCATCCTAAATACCTGCCTAATTCGGCTGTCGCACTGATCCCGCCCCGCCGCTCGGGCGGGCGCTTGCAGCTTGCCTCGCGTCCTTTTGCAGCTGCCAACTCAGGCTCCGAGTCTGAACACTCCCTTTCATGTACTCTGCACGCGTTCAAAGCATTTTTCTACTACTCAACGTCACTTAACATAGGTAAGCCATGCGGATGAATACTCTACATGGAGGCGAAGCTTGCAACAGGTATTCTCTACTGGGTGAAATGTATCGCGGCTCTGCTTATCATTGCAACCCTAAAGAGCCTCACGCGTTCGACCGTCGTATCACGTCCAAACGGTCTCATCGGGGTACTCTGCGTGGCGGAAAACTCAAGTGTAACTTCGTGACCCAACGCCGAAGACAGTTGAATATCCTAACTAAAAATACACCAGAGCCCTGGAAATGTTCTACCGTCTAGCATACGTAAGACTGCCCTCGGGATCATCACTGCGACGCCTGCGACTTGAGGATCGCGTCAACCTGCGCGCCGATGCTTGCCAGCATGTCCGCGGTCGTGTGCTGCGGCTTCCAGCCGATGGACCGCGACCGGTTGCCCGCGGCGCGCGAGTTGCTGCCGACGAGGAAGTTTCCAACATCCTGCGCAACGGACATGCATTGTCAGGTCGTGTACATGTCAGCGCACCAGTGGAGTCGACGTACCTCGGACGGGAAGAACTGGGCGAGCTCCTCGGGGGTGTACGCGGTCGGCTCCGGGCCCTTGCCGAGGCCCTTCGCGTGCAGCACCTTCGCGATCTCGCTCGTCAGGTCGTGCCAGGCGTACGAGCCATTCTCGCAGACGTAGTAGCCCTCGCGGCCGTGCCCGAGAGTGTTGGCGGGCTTGGTGACGGCGTCGTACAGGACGAGGTACAGGTCCGCCGCTGTGCAGCCCGAGTCAGCTCTGAAAGTCTGCTTGGAGCGGGTGGGACTTACTGTCGTCGATGCTAACGTTGTTCCACGTGGAGAGTCCCTTCCCACTACGGCGCCTTGGCCGCGGGCGAGCGAAGTCTTGATGAGCGCGGGGATTTGGATGGAGAAGATGCTTTGGATGCCTGCGTCGACGAACGGCGTCGACGGTATGCCGTAGATAGTGGCCGGGAGGATGATGTAGCTCTTCACGTGGCCTGTGCGCATAATCGCAAACTTCAGCTGCTGCGAGAGTAACGAGGCACTGAGACCCACCTTGCTTGTCCGCCGCCACGATCTCCTTGTCGATAGCCCGGAAGAAGGCTTCGTCGGACAAGGTCTCGATTTGTTCGGGGTTCAGGTCGTCGTAGACCAGGTCGCGCGGGAACATTCCCTTTGCTGGGGTGGCGAAGGTGCCAGTGCCCGACTGTGTATGTAGCATTAGTACCTGCCGCCCAACTTTCTAGGATAAAGTCTTACAGTGTGGATAAGTATAGGGGCCTTTCCGGTGGCGTCGAACCGCTTCTTGGTGCCCCTGAGAAGCGCTTGGATGACTGGGACATCAATGCCATGAGTCTGAGCCACATGTTAATTTAGTTAATGCGGATGAGAAGCGCGAAGTGTTGACTTACGATGGAGAAGACGATATCCGCCTTCGACGTGATGTCCTCAAGAAACTGGTGGTCCGTGACGGAACCTATGACCGTCTTGACACCGTGCTGCTCGAGCACTTTGGCCTTTGACTCTGACCGCTGAAGGACGGTGATGTCCAGCGACTTTGCAGTAGGGTGAGCGAGAAGGCGGTTGAGGACGGTGCCTCCGATGTAGCCTGCATGGCACACTCCTTTAGCACGTCACATCGTCAAAGACTGCTACAGCACACACCTGTGGCACCGAGGAAGAGAACGGGAGTCTTGGCGGCAGACATGACTTCGAGGAGAGTATGGATGAGTGGATGTTTTGAGAGTGTGTTTGTGAAGTAGTGCTGGCTTTCAGGAGGAAACCCAGGACGACCTTTATACGTCCTGAAAAACGCATCTGATTCAGCTCACCGTCCGAGTCGTCGTCAATAATACTCAATATCGTTCGTCGCCTGTGATCGAGGACTAGTCATCCGGCGGTTCCACGCCCGACAAGGGCCATGACAAACTGTGAAGCGAGAGGCGGACCATCGAGCAGCATCTGAAGGTGCTGGTACACGCTGTCCGAGTCGGACGGCGAATATGATACACGCCGCATCGATGCGGCGACACGCGCCAGCGCGGGCGCAAGGGGTCAATGAGTCCGAGTCGGGTGGTGCGCCCTTGCCATCAGTCGGCCCGGTGATTGCCAAGCATCTCTCAGCCGGCATCGCGCTGGCCGGGGATCCGCAGGGCGGGAGACAATGAGGTGATTTTATCGCCGCTGTCTTCATCATTTGCCATTGGCCGGCTTGTCGTCGACCGGTTCCTGGTGAAAGGTTTCGCAGATTAAGGAGGGTTTCAGCTACAACATAGGTGTGAAATTTGTCGAAGCAGCGGTGCTCGAAATGCGTCTGCAAATGCAGAATTTATTCTGGAAAGGGGTCTGCCTGCCCTCACAGATCCCACGTCTGTAAACGCAGCGTCGAGTAAGTATTGGCGAATCTCTTTGTAGAGCTCTACAGACTAGATACGTGCCGGCTCCGCCGACAAAAACCTTGCTTGGGTTTGTACAGGTGTAAACGTGTGCTGATTAAGCAGGACGACGGCGAGGAAGGGAACGGCCGTGGAAAAGGATGGGCGTCAGGCAAATGCCGGTAGGACGAAAAGTGGCTTCACATTAAAGGTTTCACAGTTACCTTGCAAGCAAGGTGATTCCTGCGGAAAGGCATCTAGTCTGCTAGGAAACGCCTGTATTCCAGGATGCGGCGCAACATCTCGCCATTCAGCGAGGGATGTTCATGGCCGTCGACATTGCTACGGACGACCGTATCTTTCCGGTATGATGGACGAGCTCCGGCGTCAAAGCCTTCGGTTGCCTGATATGGGCGGACTAATGCGGTAGTCTGGCAGAGCACAAGTACGGGAGCCGGAACTCGATGGGCATGCTATATACTGTACCGGAATGTATGGTAGCAACGGGTCCGGGAGGCATGACCAAGCAATGTGCACAGAAGTTAGCAACCAGGCGCAAAAAAATTCCGTTTTGGGTAAGTTGGCGCGATTTTTGACGGAAATTCGTCCAATCTGAGGCCAAAATAGCGTGGCATTGGGCCTTATAAGCAACCCAGAAAGGGCTGTGTGACGCGTGACGTTGCTACCATACATTCCGGTACAGTATGGACACAACTCATTCATAAGTTCTTATTGGAATGACTATTAAAATACTGTGTATTGTTCTGTACTCCAAGAAATGCCTATTACCTACTAGACTAACGTACATTTGACTTCCTACTTCGAACATGGAGAGCGAATGCGGAGGAGATAGCGCAGCGACAGCAGCAAAGCAAAAGTCCGCGATGAAAACGGCGAAGGTAAATCAAGAAAAGCGACGCGGTGTGGAGAATCAAGAAAGAACATCAGCGGGTTCGGCCGAATTGGCAGAGACATCGGGCAAGTACAGGGTAGGCATTTCAAACTCGCTGAAGTGAAGCCGATGCACCGCCCACCGCGTCTCCATCTGTCTTCGCGCTTGAAGTTCCGTCATCTGGCGAGGCGTCGGACAGTGCAGGCGTAGAACAAACACGTAATCGAGGTGGTCCAGCAGAAACCGCCGGGTAATATAGACGGTATTCGCCCCTTCCCTGACCCGCGGGCTTACGTCGACCAAGCGATCGGGCGAGAACTGCATCATTGAGGCAGAAAAACGATGAGTAGCGCTAAGGAAAAGGCGGATGGACACTTACAGTCCACTTATCGATCGGCGACTTATCTGCAGCAGTGCCCCCTTCGTTTACGCTCACATACATGTCGCTGAGGAACGGCCAGTCGGTAGGCTGTCCGGAGAAGACTTGCTCAGGGGTCAAGCCGTCTAACTTCTGAAGCGCATGTCGTGGGAAGCGGTAGCAAGTCACGGAAATACACTTGCTTGAAGACACGTCACTTCGCAATATTGATGTCAATATACAAGTACTCCTCATAGGATAGCACGTTACTCACCCGGAGAACCCATATCTACCTGCCCATAACGAACAAGCCTGCGCCTGCTCAGCATCCAATGTGAACACTAGCTTGACGGGCTGTGGATCGCTGCAATCTAAGCCCCGCGCAAAACCGACGACTACTGCATCTTCCCCGAACATAGGCAAGGTGGCCAGCTGCTCCTCGGTAGGGATCGGCGGAAAGGTCTGGTCGTCCACTACCGGCGGAATACTCGCGCCCCACTCGATTTTGCCCAGATAGGATGACAAGTCAACGAGCGGGAGACTATGGCCACCACCTGACGTCTTCACTGAGATGTGTTCTTCTTGTCCCGGCGCTGCCTCGATGCTTGACAGCCCTGCTGGCAGTGTCGCGCTTCTGCCATTGGCCGGGCCGAGCACAGAGGTCCCATTATGGCTGAGCCTGTTGCGCAGAGCCGGAATACGTACGACCAACTTCTCGTGGGGAGCTTTGGACTTCGTCGGCGTGTGCTGTGTCCCGGAAGGCGCGCTCTTGCGGCGCTGCTTCGACAGCGACAAAGGGGTCGAGGGGCTCCTGGACCGCGGCCTCTTCGAGGCGCCGCCTCCACTCACTCGACGATGGGCAGACGCGAGCGGCGGTTCGTCATCCGACTCTGAGGTTGAGCTCTTGGCCCCGTTGGCTTCCCGAGGTACATCAACGCCGCTTCTTCCGCGCCCAGCGTCGGATTCTGGATCGTCGACATCCATAGCATCGTGGGCATTGTGGGACCCGTGAGGTTCTTCCGTTGGCGGTCTGGACGTCCTGGAAATAACACCTGATGCAACTAACGTCGCCTCGCCTTCAGTGTCGCTACTGTGAAGCGCACGCAAGCTGCTGGAAAGCGCATCCATAGCCTCTGCCTCTGCCTGCCACAGCGGAACAGGCGCTGAATTGGGACCAGGCGGAGACACTGTCGAAGGTGGCACCTTCAGGCCGGGTGGTCCTTTCTTCTTGCCCATAACGACGGGCCTGACTGTGGAGGAAGATTCGGACGGTTGTGTCGATAAGGAAGACTCTAGAGGTTCCGTGTTCAGATTCGAAACCGACGAGGAAGACGTGGCTGGGGGCTCATCATGTTGGGCTTTGGAGCTCATCACTGAAGCTGGAATACCAGGCGGGCCTTTCTTCTTCTTCGGAGATGGTTTCACAGTGGGAGTGGGCCCGGAGGTAGGCGCACTCTCCGGGGCCTTCGCTTCAGAGCTGGATACGGCAATGCTGACCGGCACGGAAGTTTGAGCTTCACCGTCGATGGGAAGATACGCACGAGCAGGAGGCGTAGGGACAGCGACGAATACTGTTGCATTGGCCATAACTTCAGGGTACGGTACCGGAGTGTTGCGTGAGACAGGCGCTTCCGCTGGAGCTTCCGGTGGTATAGTGGCAGGGGTAGGCGCAATGACATTGTCAGGGGCAAGCACTGACACAGGAGAAGCAGTAGCAGCAGGCTCTACGACTGGCCCTAAGTCAGATGCAGTCGTAGGCGTAAACGGCTGCGCAACGTCCAAATGGGTTAATGGCACGTCGCTCTTCGTCTTTGGTGGCTCTGTCTTCGCGAGGTCAGCATGAGGAGTACTTGCGGATACCTGGGAAGACGGCGATATGCTGAGTTGTGCAAACTTGGTGTGCGGTGCAGGGTCGGAGGAGTTGGGCGTCACTGTATCCTTAGGCTCTGTTGCACGGATTTCCTCGATGCTAGATTCAGGTACAACCATTTCCTCGTCGTTAGCGACGGTTCTTCGGGGCACATCTATGCTCGGAGGGTGGAAAACGGGAAGAACAGGTGTAACCCTCTTCTCGTCTTCAGGGACAATTCTCAAGGGCCCAGTTATGTCCCGAGGGTGAAAAACAGGAAGAACGTGTGCAATCCGTTCCTCATCTTCAGGGATAGTTCTCGAGGGCACAGTTATGTCCCGAGGGTGAAAGACAGGAAGAACGTGTGCAGTCCTTTCCTCGTCTTCAGCGATGGTCCCCATGGGCACATCAATGTCAGGAAGATGGACGACGGGGAGATTAGATACAGAATCGGAGATGCGGGGAAGTGCCTCTTTAGGCTCCGTGGCAGGGACCTGCTCGGTGGTGGTCTCAGGCACAACCGTTGATTCACCCCTAGGGATCCCTCCACCGGGTACGTCGATATCTGGAAGGTAGACCGGGGAAGCATTGCGTAGGGATTATTATTTTGCTCAGGCACTGCCTGGAATGCGCCAGATAAAGACGCGTCGTCCACGCGGATTTCATCCGCGGTAGGTAGTTTCAAGATGTCTTCTTTCCCAGCATCCGTAGAACTGAGCGGTGCGACGCCCGAAGTTGGTGATTCTTCGACTACAGGGTCTACAGGTTCGACTTGTCCATCTACCTGCATCCGATCCAGCTGTGTCTCTGTACCCGGCTCCGCTGCGTGGTCTCCTGATTCCGCCGCCGCCGGTGCCAAATGAGCAGGCAGGGTACCTTGCATAGCAGTCGAATTTTCTGGAGGTCGCTCCGGGGTTCCTCCGGCCTTATCTGCACAGAGCTTGCCATTTCTACTGGGCTATTTGACGGCGGGGGCGGCTATGCAGCTCGGTTTGCACAGGTGTGATATCTTGGTCATTCGATCCCATACGGCCTGGGACAACTGCCGTAGCCACGTCGTCCTTCTGCGTCTCCTTAGACTTCCTTGTCTCCTGGCCCTTGTGCTCCACATACCAGTCGACATCAGCCGTCAACCAGTCGTCAACGCCCAGACTTCTCTTCGTTTTTGCCTTCCGTTTGACAGGCGCAGACACACTTGTACTCGCAGTCGGACCGGCGGCGGACGGTACAGGTGCAGAGATAGATGCCACGGGCAAGGGTGCCGGTGCACTCACCCAAGGTACGGTAGAAGCCGGAGACATCGTGGCCAAGGGAGGTCCCATAGCGGAGTGAGACGCGACGGAGTTGCTACTACCGGGACGCGACAACGGAGTGGGCTGCCGCTGACCTGCAGAACCAAAGCCGGCTTGTCTGGGACTGGGTACGACGGGAGAAATGAACTGGCTAGGTTCACCCTGAACGGGTGGTGGATAAACAGGCGAAGACATAGGTCTTTGCATTCCTACTAGGTATTGCGAAGCTGGAGAGGACGACGTAGATTGTACCGTAGCAGGACTGGCCGGCTTCGCATGCTGAAGATATGCGAAAGGTATGGGTGTACCGCTGGGACTGAGGGCGACGGGGTGTGAAGGTGAAGGCATGGTGGAACTGCTTGCAGAACGGGACTGTGGTTGCGCGGTCGACGCGGAAGGAATGTAGAGGGGTGCTGGCGTCGGTCTGTGCACTTCAATACTTTGAATCAGAGCTTCTAGTCTTGCTAGAATAACGCGCATATGATTGTCAATGAAGGAGATGTGCAGAGTCGCCAAACATGTGCTTACGTCGAAGCACCGCTTCAGTGAAGAAATGTCTGAACGGGTACATGGATCGCACGAGCTTGACATACGGAATTGCCCAATAATCGAGGGCTGCGGGACATTGAGTGATATGGAAGGCCTGGTTTTTCGGCAAGTGATTTAAGCCCACTCTTCGAATTGTCATCTGTGCTGTCTGGCATGAGGTAGTCAGCTTTCATCTGACGCTTCTACATGTTCTACTCGCTTTACCTCGAGGAGTAGCACAATCTAAAGACAATTCAGTTCGCCAGTCAATCGCTGCAAGAAGGCTTCAACTCACCCAAGGGCGTGCAGCTGCATAGTACGCCTTGTCCTTGCTCAACCATCCCGCCAACTTCTCCGCACTCGACACATAGTTTCCGCCGTATGTGCTGTCCGACAGGTGCGCCTGAAACGTCGGAAAGAGCCTGTCGTTGTTCGGTATTGCTTCAGAAGACATGGGTATGAAGACCGCGGCGGACAGGGACGTCTTCGAGCTCGACGCGACTGCAGGAAGCCCTGGCTGCCTGACCTGCCTCAAGCCGCCATGGGAAAATGCAGAGGAAGTCGTCGAAGATGTCCGGGAGTGAGATTTACGGGCCTTCTCCGCTGAGCTGAGATCTGCCCGTTCATTTCTGGCTTGTGGGAGAATTGGCGGTGCGGACATCAGGACGCGAAACGCTCACGAAGCGGGCTCTTCAGACGGGGTCGCTTGGCGAGTTTTCTTGGTCGATATAAGCTGAAAGGGGCTGAGTGAAGTGTTCGAAGGTCCAGCACAAGGCTTTGACTGCTTGGTTGTTGAAAGCAGGGAGCGGGAGGGTGGCTGCAATATCCCGGTCATTTCGAGTCCGTCGGGCAAGCCCAGAGGCGATCGGGCGCTTCCCTGCTCACCGTGGGCGCCACAGCGCTTACATGCGTTAGAAAAGGTCATACTACCCTGGCTTACCATGCTTATCTCTGTTTACTGAGCTTCTGATCCTCCCGCTTACAGTCTACTATTCAGTTTCTTACTCGGCTCATATCCTATCTGGCTTTGTTCCCTCCGTCATCTCGCGCTCTCAATTCCTCTGCAATTTATTAACGTTCTCCGCCACCCGTCCGCACCCACTACACGCAGTACACCACCCGATGCTACTGAAGAATGTGTTACATACCTATGACTGCGCTGGAAATCCTTCTTTCCGAATTGGTTCCGCTTATCCCTATCCTTGGAAAGGTTCCCAGGACAGGACGATAACAAGTGAGTCCCTTATCCCTAGAAGCCTTGCAATACACTGATTAGAGCCCAGGCTATGGCTCAGTGGTGCTATATGACATACTAGGCTTTCCTGCGCACGGGTACTCTCTAGGCAATTCTACCTTGCTCTCTAACCGCGAAGTTCGAAGAGTTCTCAACATAACAGCCTGTGGCCATGCCCAACGGCAACGCAAGCGATCTGCACGCGCCGCCCGTTACAGAGGAGATTCTGCAGCATTCTGCTTCGACTCTAGGAGTCAAAGTTCCCGAGAAATGGGAAGCCGATTTCACAGTGATGCTACAGGCGGCGCGGGAGGGCATGGAACAAGTCTTGGCCATGGAAGGTGCGCTGCAGCGTACTTTATGTTTTCATCTTACCTCTTATCTTTGGCTTGTCAGATTTTGTGCCTCAGGCAGACTTGGAACGCTTCCCGCGCAAAGACATCTCTCGGCCGCCTCCTGAAAGAATCCGCACAATGCATGGGCTCACAAGGTTACCGTTCAAAGCGCGAATGAAGAAGAGCTATCGCTCGGAGTCTTAGCAGGCCAGAAGATTGTACTGAAAGATAACATATGCCTCGCGGGGGTGCCGTGCGAGTTTGGTACGAAGGTGTTTGAGAACTGGATCCCCCAGACGGACGCCACAGTTGTCACGCGTGTTCTGGAGGCTGGTGGAGCAGTGCGTATATCCTCATAGCGATGGGAGGAGTCTTATTCATGACCGTTTTAGATCGTAGGGAAAGCGACATGCGAGAATTGTGAGCCATGGCAGCGTTATGCAGGAAGTGTTCTGATCATCGTTCGCAGTCTGCTCGTATGGCGTGTCCAACACCGCTGGGACAGGACCCGTAGGGAATCCTTACGACAAAACGCGGTCAGCGGGGGCTCCACCTCCGGGTGCGGTGTTCTCATCTCCTTGGGTGAAGCAGACCTCGGTATCGGCGGTGACCAGGGCGGCTCTATTCGTATCGTAGGTCATCTATTTGGCATGCCCGTCACTTCACTCATCTTTTGTTAGCCTGCTTCCCACTGTGGCATAGTCGGGTTGAAACCCACGTTTGGGCTTGTCCCTTACACGGGCATCATCTCCAGCGAAACCACTGTGGACCATACTGGGCCGATGTCGCGGGACGTGCTATCGAACGCTTTGCTTCTACAGGCCATTGCGGGTGTTGACGAGATGGACGATCGTCAGCTTGCTGGGACGCCTTTCCCAGACCAGGTCCCGCACTACGTATCCCTTCTACAAGCAGCGAAGACGGCACGCGCACTGCTCAGCGTACCCGTGAAGGGTACGGGTGAAGCGCCGGGTGAGGTTAGGAAGATGCGAATCGGAGTCTTGAAGGAAGGCGAGACCTTCCAAGCGATGGACCCCGTGTAGCAAGATGTGTGAGGGAGGCGATTCAGAAGTTTCAGGAGCTGGGAGCCGAGATTGTGGAAGTGAGTGTACCTGGGCATACGCAAGTGCCTATATTAGGACGGGTCCACCGGTAGGTTCGGTCACAGGTGCAGTGCATGTAAAATTCTAACAAAGTTGCAGCATAGCGGCGAACTCGCTATTAGGTCGCCACACGAGCACTCGTCAAATTCACATGACGGACCTTACAGAGCGGTTGATGCCTTGGAGTCAGGAGAAATTCGACAAGTTGTGGTTCGTCGCTGCGTCGTACATGGTTTCTGGAGCATACGCAGAGAAAACTATCCCCAGGTAAGCCATTCCGTCGTACGCTCATTCCTCAAGTCGCTGCTGAGGAATGATTTCTGCAATAGCTGGACGGAAAGATCCATAACCTCATGCGTAAGCTGAAGTTCGACTATGATAAAGTGCTGCAGGATGTCGATATCCTTGTCATGCCAACGTTGCCGTGGGTGGCTAAGAAGCTGCTGGTGGGTGTTGATTGAATATTCCATTCGCGCAAGTTCAACGTTAACATATATTTACAGCCGCAAGACGCTGCCCCGCTCGTTCACCTGAAGGACTATGACGGTCTCACTTCCAACACTTTACCATTCAATCTCACCGGGCACCCTGCCTTGTCCATCCCCTGTGGTATGCTCCCGCCACCTGAAGGACCCGAAGACCTCAAGCTACCGGTTGGTATGCAGCTCGTCGGACGGTTCCACGATGAACTCGCGCTCTACAAGGCTGCGTTGGCTTGGAGCGATGCATACAACTGGAAGGAGTTGTAAGAAGACGGTGTATGTAACGCATACTGCTACGAACTCCTGGGCCCGGAATGGAATACATTGGCATCAGCGGAAGCGTTATGACATCTGTTCAAGGCGTGTACAGTAATCTAGTAAGTAATTTTGAATGGAGGTAAGTAGCATAAGTAAATGATCATGAGAGATAAGCAAGATCTTACCAAGAAGATAAGATTGTGGCGTCGGATTGATAATCCTCGGGGACGGGCGCTAGCGGAATTTAGAGCATTCGTCACCGAGCTCGACTCTTGTTCCGCACCCTCACTCGCTCTGCGCAACCTCCACGGCCCGGGCGTGCATGAACGTATTCGCTTTCATCAGGTCAACGACTTCAGCGGCGTCAAGAACATGTAACAGACACGTTCTCGCCGAAGCTGGTCCTTCACATTCCGTGGTTCAGGTCGTGCGACAGCGGAGACGCTTCAACACGTCCACGGTCACCGACTACCAGCCCACGCAACCTGCATTCTACCCGAGATGGGTCAACAAGCCGCAGGCGTCGTTGGAAGCTGCGGCGAAGGGAAGAGAGGGGCATGAACCAAAGGAGCCGACAGGTGTGCGGCTAGACAGCCCGGAGGACTCGCAGGCACCTCCAGGCTCGTCTGCGCCTCCGTCGTCGTCCGGGTCGTCCTCAGGAGACGGCTCAGACGGCAATCAATCAGACTCGCCCCCTCCGCCTCCACCAACACCACCTCCTGACCCGCCCGCTCAAGCCGCTACGCAGATATCCAAGCAGTCTATCCCGGAAATCTACCCTCAGGTTCTCGCTCTTCCTATCGCTCGTCGTCCACTCTTCCCCGGATTTTACAAGGCCGTTGTTGTTCGTAACCCTGCAGTCGTTGCCGCCATAAAGGAGATGATGAAGCGCGGTCAGCCATACCTCGGTGCATTCTTGCTCAAGGACGAACATGCAGATAGCGATGTTATCACCAGCATCGATTCGGTCCACCAGGTTGGAGTCTTCGCCCAGATTACAAGTGTTTTCGCCGCAAACTCAGGTCCAGGAGGCAAGGATGGTGAGCATGAGGAAGGTCTTACGGCCGTGCTCTATCCCCACCGGCGAATCAAGATCACGGACTTGGTGAAGGCTGGAGGTTCAATCACCACTGCGCATGTCGAACCGCTACCAGCGCAGGAGGAGCAATCGCTGGAACAGCCCAAAGAATCGGATGCTGAAGGCCTTCCTACCCCGCCTGCTACACCTGAACCAGGAGCAAAGGAGACGGACGCTGCTGGTCACGCTATTATGCAAACCCAGTTCCTGCAGAACTACGATATCTCAGTCGTACGTGTCGAGAACCTCGCTACGCAACCGTACAACAAGGACGACCAGTACATTCGCGCCTTCATGTCGGAGATCGTCTCCGTGTTCAAGGATATCGCCCAGCTGAACCCTCTCTTCCGCGACCAAATCACGAACTTCTCGATCAGCCAAGTCGCCGCCAACGTCTTTGACGAACCGGACAAACTGGCCGACTTCGCCGCCGCCGTTTCAACCGGTGAGGTTCAGGAGCTGCAAGACGTCCTGGAGAGTTTGGTCGTCGATGATCGCCTTCGGAAGTCGCTTTTGGTCCTTAAGAAAGAGCTCATCAACGCACAGCTGCAAAGCAAGCTTTCTCGCGATGTGGATAGCAAGATTGCGAAGCGGCAACGCGAGTACTACCTTATGGAGCAGCTGAAGGGTATCAAGAAGGAGCTGGGCATGGAGTCTGACGGAAAGGACAAGATGATCGAGAAGTACAAAGAGCGGGCTGCGTCGCTGAAGATGCCAGAGCAGGTCAAGAAGGTCTTCGATGAGGAACTCAACAAGTTGCAACATTTGGAGCCTGCTGCGTCGGAAGCTAACGTTACCCGAAACTATCTCGATTGGCTTACTCAAGTACGTCCCTTCGTCCTATCTGGTGTACGTCCGTTGCTTACCACTCGCATTGCAGATCCCGTGGGGACAACACTCGAAGGAGAACTACTCGATCACACATGCGCAAAAGGTTCTTGATGAAGATCATTACGGCTTGAAGGATGTCAAAGACCGCATCCTGGAGTTCCTTGCTGTCGGGAAGCTTCGCGGTACAGTCGAGGGCAAGATTATCTGTCTCGTCGGTCCTCCCGGCGTGGGAAAGACCTCGATTGGCAAGTCAATCGCACGCGCCCTCGATAGGCAGTTCTTCCGTTTCTCAGTGGGTGGTTTGACGGACGTTGCGGAGATTAAGGGTCACAGGCGCACATATGTCGGGTATGTCAAACACAACCATTGCTTTAGCTCCATCCACGCTGACAGAGCGGGAACAGTGCTCTCCTGGAAAGATCATTCAGGCATTGAAGCGCGTTGGCACCGAGAACCCGCTGGTGCTCATCGACGAGGTTGACAAGATTGGTCGCGGACACAATGGCGACCCCTCCAGCGCATTGTTAGAGATGCTGGATCCTGAACAGAATACCGCGTTCTTGGATCACTAGTGCGTATTCTCCGCGATATCGCCACTTCCACTACTGACAGAAGCCTAGCATGGATGTCCCAGTCGACCTATCGGGTATTGTTTGTCTGCACCGCCAACA
>JAKOGH010000362.1:0-27159 GCA_024811115.1 Terana coerulea
CACAAGGCGTCAATGTTATAGGTTGCACTCGCCCATTACAGTAGTCATACCAATGAAAACACGCCCAGGGTGTTCTCAATATTGAATGTCGACGGGAGACCTGAACCCGCAGGGCCAGCTGCAGAGGGAAGGTGCATTTTGAGGAGTTAGTAGGGTATAATGGAGGAGTGGGACTGAGGTGCAAGCAGCTTGAAGCCAGTGCCTTTATGGTGGCGAGGCAGGTAATGATGTGGTTAAGATGCCAGTTACGGGAACGGGGATAGATTTGCAGTTGCTTACCTACCGTACCTGAGCCTCACTAACTTTGTCCCATACACGACTTCGCCTTCCTCAGATGGGGAACGCCCGATGACACCAATGATAACAGTTCTCGGAGCGAGTTTTGAATCTTGAAGTTCAGCCGCAGATGCGTAGGCATCCACCATCCTGATGGTGGCATATGATCATCTCTGACCGAAGGAGGACTACGCGGAAGGTACTCACGGATATTCACGCCGTACCGCAACACTCCTAACACGGGGATGTCCAGACTGCAACTGAGCTAGCGAGTCCGGTAGATTCTGTTGTCCCATCGGGTGCGAACAATGCTGCTATGGCACCATATCAAACGAGCCTGGTTGTTGTTCTGAAGCAGTGTATTCTGGGGCGATGTGTTTGACTTAAAGCTGTTCAGCGTAGTTGAACTACTGCGGACGGGCTCGAACCTTAGCCCATAAAGGCGAATGGACATCGCGACAGATAGGGTGGAGAGCGTAGGTGATGTCCGCTACAGCACGTTAGGGCGATGGATACCTGGCAGAGTATTCAGACTGGGTTTCATTAACGTGAAGCTTCGAGCAACCCACCATCATCGACGGAGGGTTGTCACTTTGCGTATACATACATATGCCAGTGCCAACTGCAGGATGCACACCCTCTCGGAGGAATCTTCACAGCATTTGCGATTTGTCGGGTCGTAAGTACCACCAAGATCCACGCGGATTTAGATAGCCCGAGTAAATCCACCTCACAGATATCTCCGACTACGCGCAAACCGCTAGACCCCGAGCACCGTCCATTCTTCACAGTAAGCGTATACTGTATCCAACTCGATACGTGCCGATGGTATAGTAAAAGACTGGCACTGCCACGGTTCGGAAACGGTACTCCTGATGAAGTGAAACACTCTATGAATTGCTCATGCGAATAGTATGACAGGATGATGTAGAGCTTAGTGAGCACCATGGCCGGCAACATGGGCAGCCTTGCTGTTCTGCCATTCGTCGTGGCTCTTCGCCCAAGTGTAGGTGCCGTAGCCTGCCGCCAGGATGATGGTATGAGCCAAGGACGAGTCGGGATGCGTGAGCGGGGAACAGGCGTGCAAATAAATATGTAAGCTAGCGAGCTCTGAAGTTTCACAGAGCACACGTACCGATGGCGACAGGCACAATCCAGTACGGGACCTGGACAGAGAGACGGCGGTAACCGTTGAAGATGTAGTTGCGGAAGAGGTGGTGACCAGCCCGCTGACGCCAAGGGGAGACAGCTGAAGGTGGCAAGATGATCCACACGCTTATTAGGACAATACTTGTAGATATGAGGTTCGGTAGACGCACCGTACTGAACGATACCCTTCTGGGGCTGAACGGCCTTGTCACCCCACCAAACGTTCTAACCACAGAGACAGTCAGCTCCATTCTGCAATTGCTCCGCAGAGACGAATGATTTTGAACGGTAAGCCTCCAGGTTGAATGGCTACTCACGTAGACCTTGGCTGTAAAGCAAAGCGTTGTGAGTACCTCGTGTCCGCACCGATATCTAGAACAATAGGATAACGCACGTCCGGGCAATTTCGCTCTGGCGAATCAATGTGGGCCTCATCTTGAATTATTTAGACCTTTACGACGAAAAGGAAGGTAGACGTTGGCAGAGGCGCAGTGGAGAGAGTAAACGTGCTGCCGAGCCTGTCCGACACGGTCCCGCTGAAGGTGACAAATAGATGCAAACACCACGTAGGTTGGGCGCTTTGCATTCCCCGCCGTCCTCAGGACTGCGAGCATCGTCTTGACGGCGGTGAGTACCATGCATCCCGGCGACAAAAATGCCCTCTCAGTTAACCTCATTCTTATGCTGTAGACATTGTCATGATCAGCAACAGCACGCTGTACAACCTGGCCAACAGCCTGGGCGCCCTTGCCATGCTCACGGTCGTGGCATACCACTTCGTAGCCGTGAACGCACGGTACCTCTCGAAAGAGAGTACACCGAAGTAACACTGCAGGACTGAGGGAAGCGTATTTATTCCAGGGCAAGGTGAGATGTTTCTTGCTCTTAGTGATACGACCATGCTCAGACGTTCTTAGGTCATTTGTTACAGTACTGCGCATGTGCATACCCTACCTTTATACAACGATATAAACTTATAAACAGTGTGTCCTTGCTCTGGACGATTCCGGCTGGCTGAGTACCTCACGAACGCACCATGCCTGTGGGCTCTTTGTGTCAGAAATATAGATTAATGTTCGAGCTCGTGCTCACCACGCCCCGACGCTCGGGCGCTTTCTATTTACATATGTTTGTTCTGCTAATTACGTGCCTGCTTTCGTACCTGGCGATCGTAGTTAGGTCTGGAGTCATACCGTAGAGTATATAGCTTACCGGAATCCATCGTGAACGCTCGCGCGTTTGCCTTCCCGCCGCCGACGTTCCCACCCGCGCGACCCCTTGTTTTGACACTTTGAGACCCGCAAAATTCCATCACACATCAGTAGGTATATTCGATGTTAAGCAGAGTTATATTCAGACAGGAAATAACAATACAGACAGACAGAGAGAAAAGCGAGTTAGGAGAGTGTAGACGATGCAAGAACAACAGACAACATAATCCAGAAAGATAGCAAGGGCACATACGTCCCACGAGATAGTCCATTTATGGCGCCTGACCATCGACAGCACCGATCCGACTGTTGACCTTCTGCCGATGGTTGCGGTTTCGCAGATGCACTTCATAATTAGTCAGGCTTTCGCCGGGTCCGGGGTATACAGCTGCGCAGCAGAGCGATGAGCACCACACCCGGTGGGCAGGAGAGGGAAGGGTAGCACGTACCTTTCCAGGACAATCCAAGCATTTGATGCGCCATTCAGGCTGCGTGGAGTTCACGCCCTTTTTCATGATAGCCTCAAACTTGTCGTCAGGGTACCGCTCGTTCATCTCCTTCATCGCGGCTTCCAGCCACGCCGGCAGCGGGGGTTCTTCTGAGTCCAGATGAGCCGCAGACCTCACCGAACGACGGTGTATACTCACTTTAATGGATCGGCCCGCGGCCGCGAGGAGGCGCCGACCCGGTCGGCGTCGTCACGTTCGTCGCGACCGACGGCGAGTCCTGCGGCGTGTCCTGGATGCCCTCGGACGACTCGCTCTGGCTGGGCGCCATCGCGGGCGCCGACTGCGGATGACCGTTCGTCTTCGGCTTGTTCGCTAACGGCGGCTCGGATATGCTCGACGTCGACGACATCGGGGACCCTGGGTCCTGCAGCTTCTCAATCTTCGGGAACCGAGGGCCGTCAAGCTCCGTGCGGATGGACAACGGCTTCACGTCCATGGGCTCAGGCGAAGGCTTCCGCGGCGTCTCCGGCTCGACGGTCGGTGCCTTCGACGACGAAGCCTCCGCAGCCTGGGCCTGGGGCCGCTTTCGGCGGGAGTGTGAGAGCCGACTCTCCTCTTCCTGCCTCTTGAGATTGGTATGATACTCGAGGCTCGAGTTGTACTCGACGGGACGCGGTCGACGATGCCTGTGCCAGAATTTGCCTGAAAGAGCACGACATCAGCGACGGCCAACAGAAAATGACGAAGCAACGCACCGCAGACGCCACACTGGGACTTGTCGCCAAGAGGGCCCTTGCGACGGCCCACCGCGATGCTCTCGGGGCAGCCGCAGTTCGAGCAGTGCCAGACCCCGTCGATGTAGTTCGGGTGCTGCCCGTCCACATACTCGCGCTCCTTCGCCTCGCGCTCCAGCTCCTTCGCGCGCTTCGCAGAGAGCGGCACCCGCGCGCCTCGGTTCTCGGAGATCGTCGTCGTCGAGGCGGGCAGGTCGATGTCCAGCGGTGGCGGCACGGTCCCGGGGTCCGCGGCGGTGGCGGGCGTGGGCGCCTTGACCTTTGCGCGAGGGCGGAGGACCGACGCAGGGTAAGAGGGCGCCTTCATGAGCCCCTTTGGCTTCTTCTCCTTGGTCTGCACGGGCGCTGCAGGTGTGACGGGCAGGGGCATCGTCTGCGGTAAGAGCGACGTTCCGTTCTCCGACGCAATCATGTTCGCGATGGTGTGCGACGCGGCCGCTGCTGCGGCGCGACGGGATGTCGGGGCGGCGTTCGCGTTTGCGATGGCCAGTGTCGCTGCATCGACTTCTGGGAAGCCGATCGCCGGCGTGCGATACGTCTTGGGCGGCTCTCGGTCGGGAAGGGCAATGCCTCTGCGGCCACGAGTAGTCTTGCGGCGGCGGCGATTGAGCTCTTTCTCGCGCTCCTTCTCATTGCGCTCGAGCTCACTATCGCTGAGGTAGTTAAGCTGAGGCGTGAAGGCCATGACTTGATCCATGGAGCGGGCACCAGTGGAGAGCGACGGGAGGAAAGAGAGCCGAAGGTCCTCGTCTTGTACGGCGGACCCATCAGAGGGTGCCCAACCAAGAAGAGCGACTTTTGGTAGGTGTGAACTTGCTCTCTTATTGAGTGCGCAATGGCAGTCCTGCAATGCATTGTTAAAATACTTGAACAAGTTGTGAAGTGAAAGACATACTTGAATTCACCGTTCAACCCGAGCTCTTGCGCATATATGTCAGCAAACCGCTCAGGTGACGGGTCAGGGGTGTCCAGATCCCACTCGAACTGGTCTTCAAGCTTGATCGGACCAACAATGATGTCGAGCTGCAACGACTCATCAGCACGACGCTTCACTCGCAACCTGTAACGACACTCACTTTAATCAGAATGCGCATTTCCTCCACGTTCTTGCTCTCATCTTCCTCAAAGTCGTCCACCGACATGTACTGGTCCACCGCGTTCGCCGCCGGCACCTCGACCTCCTCCCCTCGTCCTTGACGATCTTCCGGCGCTTGCGATTATGCGCCTCGCCGCGCACCTCCCATGGGCGCAGCAGCTCCTCGCCCTGAATGTGCGCGCGCCACGCGTCCCACCACGCCGCGTCGTCCTCGCCGAGCTGGCCGCTGAGCACGACGTCCTCAAAGCCGTCCTCGCCGAGCGTCGCGGTGTGCGTCTTGTAGTCGCTCAGCTGGTCCTGGATGGTCTTCGTGATGATCGCGTGGTAGCTCGGCGCGAGGCTGTAGTCGTCCACGATGGACTGCGCAAAGATCTCGGGCGTAATGACAGGATCTACGAATAAGCATTTAGGCTTTTGATCGCCTGGGTGTCTGTAAACAGAGAACTGACCGTTGAGGTTCCACACGAAGGTGTCGCGCATTTTATGGTGGTCGACGTCGAACTCGAGGCGGATCGGAACCAGTTGCTCGGACCGCTTCGCATCCTCGGGATTGACCGTCCTCGGCCTGCGTCCAGACCAGGAAGTCAGCACAACGCACCGAGTGACACCAAGAAGCCACTCACAGCTTGAACCCCTCGCGCCTGCCCGCCTTCTTCCGCGTCTTGTGCTCGCGGTCGTTCTTCAGCCCAATCAGGTCGAACTTCTCCTTCCGCCGGCGCGCGCCGCGCGTCCTCCTGCGGGTCCTTCTCCCACCACGGCCGCCGCCGCGCGAGGCCGTCGCGCACCTCGGCGCCCGCGCGCTCCTTCATCGCCTTGTAGCGCGCCTCGTACGCGCGGTCCGCCGCCATCCAGCCCTGCACGGCCGCGACCGCGTCCGGCGCCAGCTTCGGGATCGTCGTCTCCGAGTCGATGAGCGGCACGACCGACACGCGCGTCGTCTTCGGGTTCAGGTTCACATCCACCGGCAGCGGCGGGAGCTGCGGCACGATCTGTGCCGGGCCGGCGCCGCTCGTCGCGGCGGCGGACGCGGTGGCTGGGCCGCCGAACCCGTCGCCCGTCGCGGCCCTCGTGAGCGGCGGCGCGCCCGCGAGGACGCCCGCACCCCGGCCTTGCTCGGCATGCCGCCGTTGGGGAACGGTGAGCCCGCCGCGGGGGTGGTTGCGACGCTTGCCGCGGAGTGTGAGGCGGTGCGGGCCCGTCGCCCTCGAGCAGCGCCGCGGGGTTCGGCGAACCCGCCGCGGCCATCGCGTTGCCCATCGACGGCACGGCCATGCTGGGCGTGCTCGGGATCGCGACGGTGCCCATCGCAGGGTTGATGTTCGTGTTGATGCTCAGGCCGGCCGCGTTCGCCTGCATGCCGCCCATTGCGCTCGCGGTGCGCAGGTCGCCGACGCTGGGCTGGCGCGACACGCCGGGGCCCATGCCGTTCATACTCGGCAATGCGATGTCGCCCGTCCCAGCCATCTGCGACTGGCCGGGCTGCTGTGCTCTGGACAGAGACGGGCCCCGCATACCGTTTGTATTAGGCATGCCGTTCATCATGTTGCGCATGTGCGCCATCTGCGCGGGCGTCATATTGTTGGGTAGCGGCCCTTGCTGACCTATATCAACTCGTTAGCGCGATGCGTCACTCACTACAATGAAGTAACAAACATACCCTGCATTGGCTGTCCTTGCGACGTATTCTGCTGGTCAAGAGGGACAGGCGTGCCCCCGCAGACTGTGGGACGGGTGTGCCCGAGACCTTCCTCTTCGACCCAACTCTGGGCGACCCTGGTGTCGAGCCAGGCACCGGTGCAGGTGCAATGGGCGGATAGGTTGCCGACGTCGGTGTCGCAACGGGTGTATGCGCGCCTTGCTGCTGGCCCTGCTGGCCATTATGGGGACCAGCGGAACCGGGCTGAGATGTGGGGGCTTGAGACTGTTGTTGTTGTTGTTGTTGCTGTGGTCTGAACCCAGTTGCGGTGCCTGGCCGGCTGCCCGTCAGCGCTGGTGTCCTCGCCCTCATCCCGCCCTGCATACTTTGGCTCGTGCCAGGGCGGGGCGCCGGACTCGCCGTCGATCTCGCGTTCGGCTGCTCCGGGCGCGGCTGGATGGGCACCGGTGACGGCGCAGGGAGCCCGTGCTGACCCGCCTGCTGCATATTCTGCTGTTGCGCCTGCTGTTGCTGCTGCTGTTGTGACGGCTGCATGCCCATCGAGCTGCCCGTACGTGAGATGGCACCCGCGTTGGCGCCCGGACTCGGCGCAGCGCCCGCGGTACCGGGCCTGGGGCTCTGTGCGTGCCCGTGGTAGTGGTGTTGCTGCGCCATGTGCTGAGGATGTTGCTGGCCGAACTGGCCGGGCGGGCCCATCATGCCGCCCCCGTCCCAGGGCGGGGCGCGGGGGATGGGCCGGTCGTGGGCGGGCGTGGCGGGATCGTCGACGGCGGCGGCATCATACCCGCGTTCGGGTGTTGCATCTGCTGGGGATGCTGTTGCTGCATGTGCGCATTCTGCGGGTGCTGGTGTGGCGTCTGCGAACGGGCGGGCGAGGGGGCGCCTTGTTGAGGAAAAGCGTGCGGCTGCGTTGGGCTCGCGTGCTGGCCCTGCGACATCGACGAGCCCGGACGATCGGCTGTGCCCTGGCCCTGGCTGTGCATCGCTTGCAAGTTTTGCATCTGGGCGAGCTGCGCAGGATTCATACCCGACATCCCGCCCATACCCTGCATCCCTTGCATACCGCCGCCCATGCCCTGCATCCCTCCCATACCCGTCATGTTGCTCATGCCCATCATGTTGTTGCTCATGCCGTTCATCCCTCCATCCATCCCGACGCCGAAGTTGTTCGCCATGCCACTCATCATCGCGTCAGACATACCCTGGCCTTGCATACCCATACCCTGGTCGCCCTGACCCCGCCCTTGCATGCCCATGTTGTGCATGCCGTCACCGCCGCGACCGTGCATGTTCATCTGGTTGCCGCGGCGCATCTGCTGCTGTTGCTGCATATTCATCAGCATGAGCTTCTGCATCGCCTGGTGCCGCTTCCTGCGGGGCCATATAGCTGAGCTGCTGCATCTGGCTCGACGTCAGCGGGAGTTTGCCCATGTTGGACATGCCGCCGCCCATGCCACCCATTTGTGCATTGGAAGGCGTTCCCGGTTGCGAGTTTAGCGCGGCGGGGTTGATCGATGACGGCTGGGTGTGCGGAGGTTGAGGAGACGAAGCCGAGCCAGCATTAAGCGGACCTGGAGATTAAAAGCATGTCCGCTCCGTCACCAAGACTGGGCAAAGCAGGAGCAGATCGAACACTCACCTCCGCCGGCGTTGGCGCTCATGCTCAAGGCCTGGGGGTTTATACCTCCCATTCCACCCATGCTCATACCCCCACCACCCATGGCCATCATGCTGTTCACGCCAGCGATGTTGTTCATCCCGCCTCCGTTCGACATATGCTGCGAGTTGTTCATTCCTCCGCCTTGTTGCATCAGGTGCTGGGGTTGATGTCGCCGCCGCCTGTGCCTGGTCTGCCGGAGGCCTGGTTAAACTGCGCTTGGGGATTTGAAGGGAACATTTGTGGGTTGCCCATGCCGCCCCGGCCGCCCATACTCATGCCACTCATGTTCATTCCTCCACCCATTCCACCCATCCCGCTCATGTTCATCATCGCCTGCGGATTCATGCCTCCGCCTCCGCCGCCTCCTTGGTGTTGTTGCTGGAACTGCTGCATCATCTGCGGGTTGAAGCCTCCGCCGCCACCCCCGCCGCTCATGCCCGCTCTTGCAGCCAGCATCTGCTGAAACTGCTGCTGCTGCGTCGGACTCATGCTGCCCATGCCGTTCATGCCCATGCCGTTCATCATGCCTGAATTCATCTGGCCGTGCTGTTGCTGCTGCTGGAGGGCGGCGAGCATGGCTGGGTTGGGCGCATGCTGCCCCGACTGGGAGTTCATGGTGGGTCGTCGCCGTCGTTAGATGTGATGTGTACTAGACCCGTGTTCGATAGGATGGTCGGCTCGGCAAAATCGGCGCGACAGTCGACGGCCGCAATGGGGACTGGAGAAGCGGAAGTCCTACAGGCGGGTCAATTGGTGAGTACCAGTTCTGACGCGAGAGAGACATGCAGGCAATGAGGGCGTGAGAGAGTAGCGGTGAATGCACGTGACGATCAACAGGGAGACGTCCGGGACGATGAGGGCGATGGAGGGGAGGGGAAGGGAGGTGGCTCAAGCGAGGGATGGCGGGACAGGACGAAGAAGAAAGGGAAAGGGAAAGGGAAAGGGAAGAGGAGGGAGGGACGAGAGCGTGGAAGGGCAAAGGAAGAGGGCGGCTTACGTTGATGGTGTCGGGAGGGGATGTGTTGGGGGAAGCGTCGGGGACGTCGGCGGGGACGGGCGCAGACGGTGCGGCAGGGTACGTACGCACAGGCGCAGTGGCCGGTAGTTGTGTATGACGTGCGCCGGCCGGCGGTATGGGGTGTCCGGACTTGGGCGGGCGGCGGAGGGGCAGGGGCGGGACGAAACGTCGGCACTGCTGGAGAGGAGAGAGGGGCTGCGGTCAGAAGACGGCTGAGGACACGGGAACACCCTTCTGGCGAGCTGCTGCAGAGCCCGCTCGATGACACGCACCTCGCGCAGACGCACCGTGCAGGAGACGATCTGTGCCAATCCGTGCGGAATCTGCTCTCCCTGCGCTCTTCCCTCGTACGCTCCTGGGGCCTCGTGCGCTTTCACAAGCTGGCGGCGGTGCGATTCGCCTCTGCTGCCACTGGCGAGTTTCCGTGGGAGGCGAAAAGAACAAACAGCGCACACGTCACGGCGCCGTCACGTACACCGCCCGGTCACAGCCTCGTCACACGCCCGCCGGGCGCCCTCGCCCCGCCCCGCCAGGCGCAGCGGCGGGTGCCCAGAGGTCGTACGTCGAGGCGCAGGGGCAGCAGGACGCGGCGGAGGGGGAGACATGGCTCCGGGCAAGGTCGAAACGGTTCCGAAATTTGTCTCGAGCGAGTGCGTTGGTTGCATAACCGCCTACAGCTCCCCATGGTCAGATCTAGATCGCAGATGACCCTCTCCGCCCGTTCGTCCTCTGCCCCTCTGGGCCTTATCGCCGCGTGCGCCTCTCTGCCTCTTGCCTTCGTGTCTGAGTCTTGCGCTACGCCCAGAACGCGCGGAAGGACAGACAACTGTCCCCTTCCATGCCCGGCGTCTGCTGGCGCCTGTCCAGCGGAAAGCGTCCGCGTCTATTTCCCCGCACCCGCCACGCTTCCCACCCTGGTGATCGGCGGTGCCCCGACCACGTCCCCGAGCGAGCGTCATCGCGACGTGCATCCACGCAGCCACCGTCGACGTCGACGTCACGCGTTCACTCGCACCGCACACATGGTCACTCGGACGCGTCGCTGGCGTTGCATGTCACTGAACACGGGCGCTAGCTACGGATCGCAGGCGCAAGGGTTCGCCCTCCCAAGGGGAAAGCGTGCTATCTAAAAAAGTGAGAAAGGGCACTACAAGGCGTATAGTTATCGGTAAGTTTCCTTTTACAAGGCGTACAGTTATCGGTAAGTTCCCTTCTACAAGGCATATAGTTATCGGTAAGTTTCCTTCTACAAGGCGTACAGTTATCGGTAAGTTCCCTTCTACAAGGCATATAGTTATCGGTAAGTTTCCTTCTACAAGGCGTACAGTTATCAGTAAGCTCCCTTCTACAAGGCGTATAGTTATCAGTAAGCTCCCTTCTACGAGGCGTACAGTTGTCGGTAAGTCCCCTTCTACAAGGCGTGCAGTTATCGGTAAGTTCCCTTTCCTGTGTGGTGCGCTGCGCTGACTCACGGCGACCTGCTGTGGCTCGCTCAGTCGCTGGCACTGGCAGCTGCATGCGGGCAATCTCGCTCGGTGACGCGTTCTGGCCTGGCCCGGCCGGGCAGACGGGTGGATTCTGGGAGTGCCTGCCTCTCCCGTGCTCGCGTCTGCTACTGCTAACTTGTCCTGTCCGCTCCCCCGCATACAGGCCCCTCTGCCCGGGCGCTGACGTCTCCAAACGTCCCGCCACGTCCGTCTCGCCCCAGCAGTCCACGCCGCGCACTCGGCCGTGCGTTTTCTCGGCACCAAAGCGCGGTTCGCTGCCCTCCCGGCGACTCTGCCCCCGCGACCACCTGGCAAGGCGCGCCTCGTCCGTCCGGTCTTGTACCACACACGTGCGCCCTCGGGAGGGTCAACACGCGATCTGGCCGTCCGTCTACATCACTGGCCTCGAAAATGACGGTTTCGGACTCGCGCGAACGAGGGCTATGCGGGCACGTCGGCTGGAGGTCAGTACACCCAGCGCCTGCCGAGGTATCGCAGAAACTCACCGAATTCTCGACCTTGCAGACCTGTGCAGCGCCGTGCCGCCCTCGAAGGCGCACGCTCGAGTGCGCTAGTGCTGGCCCGACTACCACGGCTCAGGGCACGCCCTCGACCGCTCGCCGGACACATGTCTGATGCGGGACCGCCACCTCGAGCCGCCGTCAACGTCGGCAGGAGTGCGCGAATGGCATGGACCGCTGGCTGCGACATTGGCCGACGGGACACAACAGATTTCAGGTAAGCACGACCCCTTCTCGCGTGGGAATCGTGAACACTCACCCTCGGCCCCCACAAAAGCCTGTCCTGCCCCGCGCACAGACCGTCACAGACGCACCACGGCGCGCGCGCAGTCGACAGCACGACGGGCGTCGGCAAGACCTCGGTCGGCGGACGGCCGTACATTGCGGAACGACGACATTCGCCCGGACGCGTAGCCGCGGCCCGCGGTCGCGCGCGCACATGGCGCGTCCAGTCGTCTTGGCGTCGTCGGTGCCCAGCGACGTGTGCCCGACCACGAAGCCCACACACCGTCGGTCGCGGGACGGCGATCTGTTGCGGAACGACGAAATCAGCCGCGGCGGGTGCTGCCTGCATGCGCCCGTTGCACCGGCATCCGACAGGACCACTGGGCTTCCAGACACCGTGCCGACGATGCGCCAGCGCGGGTGCCTGGGTCACCGGACGCCGATCTGTTGCAGAACGGCACAGTCCGCCGTCGGCGCGACGGTCGCGGGGGCGCGCGCAGCCGCGCGCACATGTCCTCGCCACCGGCCGTACAAGCGGCGTGCCCGCCCATCACTGGCGAGACCACCCAACAACGTCGGCGACGGGGCGCCATGAGGACCCCGGTCGCGGGACGCCGTTCTGTCGCAGAACGGCGAAATGGGGGCGCGGCCCGCCCGACAGAGGCCAGGACAACGGCGACGAGACCGTGCAGGGCCCTCCTACCCAACACTGTCGGCGACGGGGCACCATGAGGACCCCGGTCGCGGGACGCCGTTCTGTCGCAGAACGGCGAAATGGGGACGCGGCCCACCCGACAGGCCAGGACAACGGCGACGAGACCTCGCAGGGCCCTCGCGGGCCCTGCTCGGGACGAGGCGCCCTCGTCGGGGAGGCTTCAGGCGGTGTCGTCGCACCGCAGGGCGTCGTAGACTCGTACGCGGCGGCATCCCGCGGCGCATTGTCAAAATCTCGGCACGGGACGCGTCGTTTTCGCTCAGAACGAAAACACGGGCGTCTATTGAAAGTCAGCCCGAAAGCCTCTGGAGCATGGACGTCGAGCGTACCTGCGTCGCCCCCGCCGACCCTGCAGAGACCAACACGGGGATGGGGAGACCTCGCAGGGCCCTCGCGGGCCCTGCTCGGGGACGAGAAGCCCTCGTCGGCGCGGCGGCGGGGGCTCCCGTCGACCCGCAGGGCAACATACGCGGCGGCATCCCGCAGCCCGTTGTCAAAATCCCGGCGCGGAGGGCCTCGTTTTCGCGTGAAAATGAGAATACGGGCGTCTATTGCAAGTCAGCTCGAATGGCCTCGGCAGCATGCGTTTCGGGCTCACCGACGTCGCTGGGTTCGCTTTCGCCGCCCCCACCATCGTCTTCTGGCGTCGCGCAGGGTCTTGAAGAGGCAGAAGGGGGAAATGCACCTGCGCGACGGGCCGTTGGCCCACGCGGCGTCGAGAGGACCCCGCTCGGCGCACGGCCAGCCCGTCGTCCAAGGCCCCCAACATCAACCTCGCGGTCGCTTGCCAGCCGTCACGACAGACCGCGCCCGACGCGCACTGTGCCCACGCGTCGTCAAAGGCCCCACGGCGGCGGGCTCGGGCAGATGAGCAACTGTGCGGACAGTCCAGGTAAGTGTCCGCCGGTTCAAATCTATCGGTACTCACTCTGATCCATAGGTCTACCGGCGTCGTCTTGGTTGACGACGGCGACGCGTCGGTTCAGCTTGCGCCCCGCGGCTGGGACTCCGACCTCGCCCGAGTGTATGGCGCTGCCTGTAGGACGACGCTATCAGCTGCGATCGACGACGACGAGACAGCGCGCGTAAGCACTCGAAGTACGCATACCTATTCAACGCGCTGTCGGCTGAGCAACGCACGACGCGCGTTCTCATCGCCCTCCCGCTCTTCTCGTCGATCTCCCGCTGCTCGCTCTCCATGCGCGCCGTCGGCGCGGGCTTCCAAAAGTGCAGGCGTGGCCCCGGTCGCCGGGACGCGATCTGTCGTGTCGTCACCGTACGCGCACGACGGTCTTCACCCGACGTGCTCTTCTGGCGGCGCGTGCGAATCGCTGGGCATGTTGTGCGTGTCGCGAGGTCTACAAGACGAGAGTGTCAGCTATGTGCGCGACACAACAAGGAGCCTCGAACTGACCATCAGCTTGGGGCTGCTGCACCAATGCGCTCCGTCTGCTGGCGGAATGCAGGGCACTGCGATGTCGCTGTTTTCTGTCTTGCCGGCCTTTCAGACATGGGTTGGTGAGATGGGACAATGGGTAGCATGCGCGATGGATGGTGCTCGGGATGCACAGAAAATTGCCGGCTGAGAATGTGGGGGCAGGCAGGGAGAAGGGCGATGTGGATTGCTGCGGGAAAGATTTACGAGGCACCAGGCCTCGTAAATCTCGACCGAAATCCCGGCCAAGATCTGGATGTACGCACGGCTTGAACCAACATGACACGGCCATGGATACCAAGCGGCGCCGCTTTGGAGCCAGATCAGAAACATGGAAAATACACAATGGCATGCTGTTACGAGGGTGAGTAGGCGACGTCTCGAGCTGGCACCTCGAGACGTACGCAATGGGAGAAATTTTGATCATCAGTTTCAGACTCACAGTATTGTCCCTCACAGCTCTGTGCCTTTGACCATACCAGCTTAGTCTGGCAGGACATTCCAGTCCCACCAGCCTGAGCTGGTACTGCCAAAGATTCTCAGTCAGACTAATGCTCACAGACAGTCTTTACCTGAAGATGGAATTCATGGGTATAGGCATCCTACTTAGGCAGCTCAGACTCCAGAGCCTATCAGCTCTGATGTCCTCACGGAATGATAAACCCAACATGACGTACATCAACGGAGAAGCCACCATACTCCCACCAAGTAAGGTGCGAAACCCACGCATCTTGTCATCCAAGAATTACGTCCTCTCGCTACGCGGACGGAGATCAGCTGCGAGGCGCGGCGCGGCGCGCGCCTTGGCTACAGTGCCTTGAATCTGATGCAACACCCGGCGGTGCTAGTCGCACGTCCCCAATGCTCGGAAAATGAATATCCTGGTATCAACAAAAGTCTGGTAGCATTTAGATATTTGTATTCTAGATTCCAGAGCCCGCTGCCCGAATCCATGTAAATAATTGTGTGTGGTATGACCGTGACAGAGGACAAGCCTTAGAGAGTTGAGCTGTGCTGTCAGTTATCCTGTGCCATATCTACAAGTATACGAGAGGGCTTGTATGATGCAAGAGCCTGCAGAGCATTGGGAATGTGGAGAACGACGTTCAACGCAGTCGGAGTACATGTATATGGAACCGGTGGTGACCGACAGTACCAGTCGCTTTTATTGCCACAAAAACATTGCTCTGTTGCGAAGCCCTAACATGCGAGCGTTTTCTCAAATAAACTAGACAAAGGCATGGAAGCGGCGCATGGATCTCAGTCGACGCAAGTCACGATTTGGGACGAATGCCAGGATTTCTCCGAAAAGCGGCCAAAGATGGCAAGCCATCAGCGCCACAAAGAAGAAGCACGCTCAGCGCCCTCACAGCGCCCTGCGTCCTTCACCCGCAGCTTGTCGCCGTCCACGACATGAGCTGCTCAAAGATCCCTCTTCACATGTCGTTGGCGTCAATATTGTGACGTTGGCAGGTAAGTACCACTCTGCGCTTGTTTTCGGTGCTTGATGTTTTTCTCAGACGTCGAATTCGCGCTTGACTTGCGCGGCAGGCTTGCTGAGCCATCGGAGTGGGAGCGACGTCCCACCAAGGCCAGGGGAGCTGAAGCAGATTGAGGAGACTGGCTTAGCCGAGGTACGTATGATACTCGGACACCGGGTGTACCTGGATACTGACACGTCGTGGAATTGTGCTAGAAGCCTTCCCGCACGCTCTGTACGCCTTGCTGAAGCGCACCTTCCGACGGATGGACCTTGCACGCAAGCGCAAGCTCACGGCATGCCGTGATGGAGCGCGCGCTCAATAAGATGTACGATCAAACCGCTGTGCTGGGACGACAACGAAGAGAGAGCCGAGCTCATTTTCGGCCCTTTCTTCGCTACCGTCTCACTCAGCAGTTGGAGCGTTCCAGTCGTGCAGGCATGACGTGTGAAACGGGGGTCAGAGGCGCGACAGGGCGGAGGGTTGGAGAGGCCGAGAGTGCCAAGGTGGAAGGTATAAAGGACGCGAGGTGAATGGCTGGAAACTGCATCCTCTTCCCCTCGTCCTTTCCTCCCTTTCTCCCATCCCCACCACCCCTTTTCACCTCTGCTCGCTCGGCAGCTAGCCATTTTACCTCTCATACCGAGCACGTCCTCTTCTCTCATCGTCGTCCAGGACATTATTCTTGTAGCTCGCTCGCTTTCCGCGTCGCTCCCATAGCATTAGGAGGACCGGCTAGTAAGGCAGAGTTGACTTTGATGGGTAAGTACTAGCTTACCCGCTTGTATCGGCTCTTGCGCTGACTTTAAATATTCGTTTGCAGTCGTTCTGACATTCGTTTATACCTGCGATATTGCATACACAGTGCGTCTCGTCGCCGCCGCACTGTACTTACGGCAGAGGTGAGTACCAGTTTGCTTCTCACGTCCCTTCGTTTACTGATTGAATTGCGCAGATTTAGCGGCTTAACCTGTTAGCTTACCACGTAAGTCGTCTTGTTAGCATTGCTGTACCACGCACTCATGCTACATTCAATATAGGCCGTCTGCTCGTGGTATGCACGCCATTTCCCACTCACTCGTCGCGCTGCGCCGGTGCCGCTTTGAAGGAGAACGGTAAGTACCCAATACTATTGAATGTGTAACACGGGCTTACTAATCCTGGTTCTAATAGTAAACGGAGCTACGGTCAACAACAGGTTAGCCCAGGTAAGTAATTGTGAGCCTCTCGATAAGAGACTGAATAAACGTTGATAGGGCTTGTGCGGTTCTACTGCGGCCATGCCATGGCACGATTACTGGCGACAGTGGTATCCAGCAGGTTCGTGGTCACTTCTACGGCACTGTTATGGTTACTAACTTGATGTACACAGATGAACGAATGCTCGCAACAGTTATTACCGTACTCGCCGCACCGCCAATGCCCCGGCGCACTGTTGGCGTCTACCGCTCGAGGCGACACCACGCGTTGCGACCCGGGACCCCGAAGCCGCGAAAATATCTCCCGCAAGCTATGCACGCCATTTCCCACTCGCTCGTCGCGCCGGGCCGATGTCACTTTGAAGGAGAACGGTAAGTACCCAATACGATTGACCGTGTAACACGGGCTTATGAAACCTGGCTCTAATAGTAAACGGAGCTACGGTCAACAACAGGTCAGCCCGGGTAAGTCATTGTGAGCCTCTTGATAAGACGCTGAATGAACGTTAATAGGGCTTGTGCGGTTCTACTGCGGCCATGCCATGGCACGATTACTGGCGACGGTGATATCCAGCAGGTGCGCAGTCACTTCTACGGCGCTGCTATGATTACTAACTTGATAACATGATGTACACAGATGAGCGAATGCTCGTAACGGTCATTAGCGCACTCGCCGCACCGTCAGCGCCCCAACGCACTGTTGGTGTCCATTGCTCGGGGCGACACTGCGCGCCGCGACCTAGGACCCCGAAGCCGCGAAAATATCTCCTGCAAGCTATGCGCGCCATTTCCCACTCGCTCGTCGTCGCGCCGCGCCCATGTCGCTTTGGAGGAGAACGGTATGTACCCAATACGATTGACCGTGTAACATGGGCTTACGGGACCTGGCTCTAATAGCAAACGGAGTTACAGTCGATAGCCGGTCAGCCCAGGTAAGAAATTGTGAACCTCTCGAGAAGACACTGAACGAACGTTAATAGGGCTTGTACAGCTTTACTGCAAGCACGCTACAGCACGATTACCAGCGACGGTGATATCGAGTAGGTGCGCAGTTACCTCTACGGCGCTGTTGTGATTACTCACTTATTGTACACAGATGAACAAATGCTCGCAACGGTACCGCACTCGTCGCAACGTCAGTGCCCCGGCGCACTGTGGGCGTCGACCCCTCAAGGCGACACCGCGCGTTGCGACCTAGGACCCCGAAGCCGCCAAAATATCCCCCGCAAGCTATGCACGCCATTTCCCACTCGCTCGTCGCGCGGGACGGCGCGTGGCCTAATATGCCGGTACTCATTCTGTATCGCTGATCATGAGTCAATGGCTAACGAGATCTTGTTTCAGGGTACTGGTACTAAATCAGATCGGTTACGAACGCGCGACTATGGCTGGGTAAGTAATGTCTAGCCCTCACTAACAACAGAATTGAACGGTCATCCGTAGGGTTTCGGTTAATACCATAGCGCTGTCGTACTCTCCGGCGCCGCTATTAGTATAGTGCAAGTAACTGCCGGTTACTATATAGGTACGCGGTTGTTAACGTGAGCTTATAGTACTATTACTGATCCGTTAAACGTAGCCGCACAATCGGGCGTTCTGGAGCATTCCGTGCCCCTTTCGGGCGTGGGCTCAAGCTACACCGACTGCCTTGACTGTTGGCGAGAAGCAGGCTTCGTCCATCGACATGCCCCTCATGCAATTCCCCATGCGCAACATCAAGGTAATGTCACCTGAAACCACGTCAGACGGCTCATACTGACCATGTAAATGTAGATAATATATCTCCTCGTAGTGGCGTTGATCCCCGGGCCATGTCTCCGCACATGTATGATGCCGCCAGATTCAGCTCGCGGGCAATCTCGGCCGTCATGCGGCGTGGACGTGAGAGTTCGCAGCCCATGCCGTGTACTTATCCGTCAAATGGCGGCCCAAGCCACGCCTATCGCCTTGACCGTTGGCGAGAAGCAGGCTTCGTCCATCGACATACCTCTCATGCAACTCTCCATGCGCAACAACCAGGTAATGTCGCTTTAGACCATGTCAGACCGCTCATATTGACCTTGTACATATAGATAATCCATCACCTTGTGGCGACGATCATCCCACGTCCCTGCACATGTACGACGCCGCCGGATTCGGCTCGCGAGCATCTATAGGACATTGTGCGGCGTAGGCGGGAGAGTTTGTGCCCATACTATATACTTATCGTTCAAACGGTGCGTCTCGGAGTCTGTGTAAGTAATACATCACGTCACTCACGAATATGTTGTTTCAAGCCTTGTGATCAGTAAGTATCGCAAAGGCTCGAAACCTCAGCCCGGGATAATACTTAGGGCACAGAGGGCATGCTCGTGCTGTCGAATACACCGGGCGGCCGATTCACTCTCATTGGCGGTTAACCGACGCCGGACCATGGTACACCCTATTATATCACCCTCTACATACCGAACGAATGCTAACCTTAACCTGACAACTCTTATAGATGAGCCCACTCCGTCGTTGTCGGTGCTCGCCGCCAGCTACTATAAGATTAACGCAGGCCAATGGTAAGTAAGCTACTACGATTCGGCCGCATTGTACGCCCTTACTAATAAGGCACTAGACCTTACGCCGTCGCGATCGTCGAGACCGCCGACCGCCTCTGACCACTACTCCTCGCAATGTACGTCAAGCCGATACAGTCACATTTGACGACGCTCCCCTGAGACATATCTCCGTACTTCTCGTTGGTATCTGTAGGTAAGTGGAGATGGTCTCATTGTTACAAGCAATATGCTAACGATCTTCGACCACCACTCCTCGCAATGTACCGAACAGATGTTTATCAGTAGTACTTCAGGTTCAATATCTGTATATATAGTCACCGCTGTTTAGTAGGTTAGGTCCATATAGCTCAAGTGTGTACGGCACGAGAGCGTTGCACTGACTCCGTTCTGTAGCTACGTCGGTAGCAACAACGGATACGCTCTGGAGATCAGTATTTGCGGTAAGAGATACTTGGACGGGTCTTATGACAGAATAGACAACTCACGTACTCTCGTTGATAGACCACTTAGTCAAGCACGGATGATGGCGATCATCGCGCGCACGCCGCGGATAAGTACGTTGTGATACAAGGTGCGCCTCATATATATCAGTACGTCGCTCTATTGCAGTCTTTTTGAGTACTGATACTAAATGAAACAAAGGCAGATTCTTTCCTCTGCACTCGGGCGGACTCGGGGCCATTGCATGCGAGGCGGCAAGACCATTTTGTTCAAGTCTTTCAAATGCCTTGTCTGCTAGCTGGTATGTCATCTGTTTCATTTATTATTATTCGAGGCGTTAATGTACATCGGATGTGTCTATCTCAGCGGTCTTGCCGTCTATGTCCCCGCGTCAAACTGTGCGCGCCGCGGCACCACTATCTCACCGAGGGATGTGGCCTGCCGCGCCGTGATGCTTCATGCCCAAGTGCTAGGCTACTGCATCATTGGACGTCAGTACAGCGGTGCATAGGGGACTATACCTGAGTCTTTGTCTACTTGCTTGATGGTGAAGGAGCTCACGGCTCTCCTCGCTCATAGCCGCGGTGTCTCGTATATTCGTACGTGTGTCGGCTCGATGGCAAAGCGTGCGCCGCGCCTGTACCACACAACAACTGCAGTCATGGCGCGTGTTGGGTGCATCTGCGCTTGATATGGATCTTTGTGCATTGCGCTCCCGGGTGACTCGCGCTCCTCGATAGCCTGAGACGTTGTCCACTCCACAGGTATGTCATTTCGCCTGTTCTTTGCAACCTCATAGGCTGACGATAGGCAGGTGCCCATTCTTTCATTCGCAGGTAACGTCGAGATGCTCTGTGCCAAGGCTTCAATCGGGCGCAGAGGGCTGCCGCGTTCATCCGCCCAGAGAGGATGCCTCTCGACTTTGTAAAGGGGCGTCGCGGCATGTGGTTCACCGAGCGCACTCGCCAGAGCGTGCTCGGCCTGCTCATTTGCATTGCCGCGCGCCGCGCGGTAGTGCGCGCTCGGCGGCATGCTGGGCCATAGAGCTTCACCTTGTCAGGCAGGCGCGAGCTCGGCGGCGTCGCAACGCCTGGCATTCTCTGAGCCTGTACGTCTCCTTCCTCTCGTCCTCGATGGGCTTAGCTGAATCTTTACATGTGGGCAGGCGTGCCGACCGCCCTGCATGGCTCGCGGCCCGACGGCGGAAGTAGCCTGCGCGGGCTTGCCAGTCACTTCTGGCGCACACGCGCATTGGACTCGGCCTCGCGATGCCGCCGCCGTGCGGTGTCCGCGATGTCTGCCATTTCTCTCGTACGGTGCGCAAATCCTTTCTGTCTTGGCTTGTTGTGCCGGCGCGCGCATTTTGCGTTCAGACCCCTTCCCGCTCAGTCACGTCTGCAGTGTCCCAACCAGTACAGAAGCGGTCAAACGGGGGAAGGAGGCTTACAGGGGAAGCCGCGGCACCGTGGCGTCGGGCGTCGTTGACTTGGGCGCCCGCTAGACCACCGAGAGTGGCTCGCGGCGTCGCGGAGTTGGCACCGGCGCCACAGCCGTCGTATGCGCTTGAGTGCACCGTGCCCCGCCGCCGAAAGAACGAGACTTTGGCATATGGAGTGATTGGCGGTCGGGGCTTGGGTGATATGTGCACGAGCCGATGGGAGGAGGGCAGTCTGGCCGCCTGGCCGGTGCCCAGTGCCGGCATGCGCACTGGGCGGCGTTCAGGTCGGTGCTGGTGTGGTCGTCTGGACGACGCTCGCGCCGCTCGGCCATGCGCGGGATGTCGGTCTAGGTCGCCAGATGCCAGGCAGTACCCCGCGCCGCCAGCGACGGTTGCGGAACCTCGGACGGGCTGGGCCGGGTGGTGGTGACTGAACGTCGAGCGCGATGGCGTGGTTGCCGCTGCGGCGAGTGAGAGGCCCGCAGCGAATGACCGGCCTGTGTGACACAGCATAAGTTAAAGTGAAGGATAAAACATGGAGGCGCGAACGTACCAAATCGGGAGCGGGCCTACCTGCCGCGCGGCGGGCTGGCGAGGTGCTCAGCCGCTCGAAGGTAGTGTGCACGATTCCCGAACAATTCCCGCACCCTGGATACACGCCAAAGCGTCGGGGCCCGTAGAGTCCTTGTCCTGGACGGTCGGTGCTCGTACGCTGGGGTCAGGGTTTAAGTCGGCGGTGAAGAGCTGCAGAGACATGTCGCCGTACGCGTGCACGAGCTCGAGACGCGGCACTTGCGTTCTTCGTGGGATGGAACATCCGCGCACAAAAGCTCGACGTCGTCAGAGCCATCGAGCGTGCTAGGGAGGTCGAGAGCCGCAATGTCTCTTGACGAGGGCAGGGCGGGAGTTGCGGTCACTGTAGCGGCCGGTGCACCTGATGTATCCGCGCCATTTTTGAGCTCCGCACTCGTTCATACTTTCACAAGAGTCTTGAGGTGTCTGCCACGACGGGACGGCTTGCGGGGAGCCAAGGCGGCGCGACGAAGTGGGACGTCGGTGCAGTGGGACTTTGTTGGTGAGCTGGCGACTTTGGGTCAGCCTAGCGAGCGCGGGAAAGGGTAAGGGCGCGTGAAATTTGTGTGGTGGGTGCCAGTGTGGCTTGTAAAGCGAATCGAGGGGCGGAATGGGACGGGACACGAGCGTGCAGAGGAGGAAGGGAGAGATGATGGGAGAGAGCGAACGAGGTGCGTGGGCGCCAAGGGCTCGACGCCACAAAGAAGAAGCACACCCAGTCGAGCTTTGCACAGGCTGCGTTCTGCGTCGCACCAGCACTATCCATCGCAGTCAAGCAAACGAGAATGGCGGTGAAACAAATATATTTGGGCTGGTATTTACATATATACGTTGTTCTATCTACATCCCTCTCGTTCGAATCGCGCGATGGCGCCCTGCATCCCTACAGCACCACACCGCGCTGCGCCTTCGCATCCCGGCAGCACCGAAATGCAGGTCAGAGAACTCGCAAACAAGATAGACGTGGCACCATATAAAAATATACCTGCCGCGCTCCAGTGGCAGCCGCCCGTTTGATATGCGCATGGAGGGCTAGTCCAGAAAGCGCGACATGAGCCGCGCCGTAAGTGCGTCAGCATCCCACACAGCGCATAACCGTACCCGGGTTGCCCTGACCTCGTCCTTGCATGCCCGTCACGCCGCCCGTGCCCATGTTGTACCTGCCGTCACCGCTGCAACCGTGCATGTTCATCTGGTTGCCGCAGCGCATCTGCTGCTGTTGCTGCATGTTCATCAGCATGAGCTTCTGCATCGCCTGGTGCCGCTCCTGCGGGGCCATATAGCTGAGCTGCTGCATCTGACTCGATGTCAGCGGGAGTTTGCCCATGTTGGACATGCCGCCGCCCATGCCACCCATTTGCGCATTGGAAGGTGTTCCCGGTTGCGAGTTTAGCGCGGCGGGGTTGATCGATGACGGCTGGGTGTGCGGAGGCTGAGGAGACGAAGCCGAGCCAGCATTAAGCGGACCTGGAGATTGAAAGCATGTCCGCTCCGTCACCAAGACTGGGCGAAGCAGGAGCAGATCGAACACTCACCTCCGCCGGCGTTGGCGCTCATACTCAAGGCCTGGGGGTTTATACCTCCCATTCCACCCATGTTCATACCCCCACCACCCATGGCCATCATGCTGTTCACGCCAGCGATGTTGTTCATCCCGCCTCCGTTCGACATATGCTGTGAGTTGTTCATTCCTCCGCCTTGTTGCATCAGGTGCTGGGGGTTGATGTCGCCGCCGCCTGTGCCTGGTCTGCCGGAGGCCTGGTTAAACTGCGCTTGGGGATTTGTAGGGAACATTTGTGGGTTGCCCATGCCGCCCCGACCGCCCATACTCATACCACTCATGTTCATTCCTCCACCCATTCCACCCATCCCGCTCATGTTCATCATCGCCTGCGGATTCATGCCTCCGCCTCCGCCGCCTCCTTGGTGTTGTTGCTGGAACTGCTGCATCATCTGCGGGTTGAAGCCTCCGCCGCCACCCCCGCCGCTCATGCCCGCTCTTGCAGCCAGCATCTGCTGAAACTGCTGCTGTTGCGTCGGACTCATGCTGCCCATGCCGTTCATGCCCATGCCGTTCATCATGCCTGAATTCATCTGGCCGTGCTGTTGCTGCTGCTGGAGGGCGGCGAGCATGGCTGGGTTGGGCGCATGCTGCCCCGACTGGGAGTTCATGGTGGGTCGTCGCCGTCGTTAGATATGATGTGTACTAGACCCGTGTTCGATAGGATGGTCGGCTCGGCAAAATCGGCGCGACAGTCGACGCCCGCAACGGGGACTGGAGAAGCGGAAGTCCTACAGGCGGGTCAATTGGTGAGTACAAGTTCTGACGCGAGAGAGACATGCAGGCAATGAGGGCGTGAGAGAGTAGCGGTGAATGCACGTGACGATCAACAAGGAAGCGTCCGGGGCGGGGAGGGCGATGGAGGAGAGGGGAAGCGAGGCGGTGAAGGCGAGAGACGCGGTAGGTGGCGGGAGAGGACATAGGGGAAAGGAAAGAGGAGGAAGGGGAAGAGAAGGGTGTGGAAGAGTAAAAGAAGACGGCGGCTTAGACGGAGAGGACGATGGAGGGGAGGGAAAGGGAGGCAATGAAAGCGAGGGAATGGGGAGATGGCGGGACAGGACAAAGAGGAGGGAGAGGGAGGAGGGAGGGAAAGAGGGGGCGTGGAAGGGCAAAGGAAGAGGGCGGCTTACGTTGATGGTGTCGGGAGGGGATGTGTTGGGGGGAAGCGTCGGGGACGTCGGCAGGGACGGGCGCAGACGGTGCGGCAGGGTACGTACGCACAGGCGCAGTGGCCGAAGGTTGTGTATGGCGTGCGCCGGCCGGCGGTATGGGGTGTCCGGACTTGGGCGGGCGGCGGAGGGGCAGGGGCGGGACGAAACGTCGGCACTGCTGGAGAGGAGAGAGGGGCTGCGGTCAGAAGACGGCTGAGGACACGGGAACACCCTTCTGGCGAGCTGCTGCAGAGCCCGCTCGATGACACGCACCTCGCGCAGACGCACCGTGCAGGAGACGATCTGTGCCAATCCGTGCGGAATCTGCTCTCCCTGCGCTCTTCCCTCGTACGCTCCTGGGGCCTCGTGCGCTTTCACAAGCTGACGGCGGTGCGATTCGCCTCTGCTGCCACTGGCGAGTTTCCGTGGGAGGCGAAAAGAACAAAGAGCGCACACGTCACGGCGCCGTCACGTACACCGCCCGGTCACAGCCTCGTCACACGCCCGCCGGGCGCCCTCGCCCCGCCCCGCCAGGCGCAGCGGCGGGTGCCCAGAGGTCGTACGTCGAGGCGCAGGGGCAGCAGGACGCGGCGGAGGGGGGAGACATGGCTCCGGGCAAGGTCGAAACGGTTCCGAAATTTGTCTCGAGCGAGTGCGTTGGTTGCATAACCGCCTACAGCTCCCCATGGTCAGATCTAGATCGCAGATGACCCTCTCCGCCCGTTCGTCCTCTGCCCCTCTGGGCCTTATCGCCGCGTGCGCCTCTCTGCCTCTTGCCTTCGTGTCTGAGTCTTGCGCTACGCCCAGAACGCGCGGAAGGACAGACAACTGTCCCCTTCCATGCCCGGCGTCTGCTGGCGCCTGTCCAGCGGAAAGCGTCCGCGTCTATTTCCCCGCACCCGCCACGCTTCCCACCCTGGTGATCGGCGGTGCCCCGACCACGTCCCCGAGCGAGCGTCATCGCGACGTGCATCCACGCAGCCACCGTCGACGTCGACGTCACGCGTTCACTCGCACCGCACACATGGTCACTCGGACGCGTCGCTGGCGTTGCATGTCACTGAACACGGGCGCTAGCTACGGATCGCAGGCGCAAGGGTTCGCCCTCCCAAGGGGAAAGCGTGCTATCTAAAAAAGTGAGAAAGGGCACTACAAGGCGTATAGTTATCGGTAAGTTTCCTTTTACAAGGCGTACAGTTATCGGTAAGTTCCCTTCTACAAGGCATATAGTTATCGGTAAGTTTCCTTCTACAAGGCGTACAGTTATCGGTAAGTTCCCTTCTACAAGGCATATAGTTATCGGTAAGTTTCCTTCTACAAGGCGTACAGTTATCAGTAAGCTCCCTTCTACAAGGCGTATAGTTATCAGTAAGCTCCCTTCTACGAGGCGTACAGTTGTCGGTAAGTCCCCTTCTACAAGGCGTGCAGTTATCGGTAAGTTCCCTTTCCTGTGTGGTGCGCTGCGCTGACTCACGGCGACCTGCTGTGGCTCGCTCAGTCGCTGGCACTGGCAGCTGCATGCGGGCAATCTCGCTCGGTGACGCTGTTTCTGGCCTGGCCCGGCCGGGCAGACGGGTGGATTCTGGGAGTGCCTGCCTCTCCCGTGCTCGCGTCTGCTACTGCTAACTTGTCCTGTCCGCTCCCCCGCATACAGGCCCCTCTGCCCGGGCGCTGACGTCTCCAAACGTCCCGCCACGTCCGTCTCGCCCCAGCAGTCCACGCCGCGCACTCGGCCGTGCGTTTCTCGGCACCAAAGCGCGGTTCGCGCGCCCTCCCGGCGACTCTGCCCCCGCGACCACCTGGCAAGGCGCGCCTCGTCCGTCCGGTCTTGTACCACACGTGCGCCCTCGGGAGGTCAACACGCGATCTGGCCGTCCGTCTACATCACTGGCCTCGAAAATGACGGTTTCGGACTCGCGCGAACGAGGGCTATGCGGGCACGTCGGCTGGAGGTCAGTACACCCAGCGCCTGCCGAGGTATCGCAGAAACTCACCGAATTCTCGACCTTGCAGACCTGTGCAGCGCCGTGCCGCCCTCGAAGGCGCACGCTCGAGTGCGCTAGTGCTGGCCCGACTACCACGGCTCAGGGCACGCCCTCGACCGCTCGCCGGACACATGTCTGATGCGGGACCGCCACCTCGAGCCGCCGTCAACGTCGGCAGGAGTGCGCGAATGGCATGGACCGCTGGCTGCGACATTGGCCGACGGGACACAACAGATTTCAGGTAAGCACGACCCCTTCTCGCGTGGGAATCGTGAACACTCACCCTCGGCCCCCACAAAGCCTGTCCTGCCCCGCGCACAGACCGTCACAGACGCACCACGGCGCGCGCGCAGTCGACAGCACGACGGGCGTCGGCAAGACCTCGGTCGGCGGACGGCCGTACATTGCGGAACGACGACATTCGCCCGGACGCGTAGCCGCGGCCCGCGGTCGCGCGCGCACATGGCGCGTCCAGTCGTCTTGGCGTCGTCGGTGCCCAGCGACGTGTGCCCGACCACGAAGCCCACACACCGTCGGTCGCGGGACGGCGATCTGTTGCGGAACGACGAAATCAGCCGCGGCGGGTGCTGCCTGCATGCGCCCGTTGCACCGGCATCCGACAGGACCACTGGGCTTCCAGACACCGTGCCGACGATGCGCCAGCGCGGGTGCCTGGGTCACCGGACGCCGATCTGTTGCAGAACGGCACAGTCCGCCGTCGGCGCGACGGTCGCGGGGCGCGCGCAGCCGCGCGCATGTCCTCGCCACCGGCCGTACAAGCGGCGTGCCCGCCCATCACTGGCGAGACCACCCAACAACGTCGGCGACGGGGCGCCATGAGGACCCCGGTCGCGGGACGCCGTTCTGTCGCAGAACGGCGAAATGGGGCGCGGCCCGCCCGACAGAGGCCAGGACAACGGCGACGAGACCGTGCAGGGCCCTCCTACCCAACACTGTCGGCGACGGGGCACCATGAGGACCCCGGTCGCGGGACGCCGTTCTGTCGCAGAACGGCGAAATGGGGACGCGGCCCACCCGACAGGCCAGGACAACGGCGACGAGACCTCGCAGGGCCCTCGCGGGCCCTGCTC
>JAKOGH010000363.1:0-27596 GCA_024811115.1 Terana coerulea
AGAGGGCCCGTCGTGCTAAGCAGGCCAACCTCAACTACGCCGAGCGCATGCTCGATGCTCATCGCCCGAGCTCGCGCCCGCATCAACTCGAACAACATCGCTCTCAAATGCAAGTTTGCTGAGCCGGAGTTCGTCGAGGGCAGCTGCTCCATACAGCGCGCGCAGCTCGCGCGAATCCTCGCTGATCATCTGGTCCGGCGAGGTCGACATGCAAATGTCGCTCGACAGGGGGCGGCTTCGGCGCGCGACCACCCTGACATCGAGGACGCCGTGTCCCTGGAAACGAGGACAACGACAGCGGCGTCGGCAGCCAGGTTCGCGGATGCCTGATGGACGATCGAGAGATCACAGGACATCATCGAGCGTGCCAGTATGTCCCCTCTAACTCTGCACTCATACCACACTAACTGAAACCTTGCAGCTGATTGCGCAGTGTCTGTGGTGGGTAAGCAGTAGATCATGTGTATGCTACTGTATTGAATGGAGCTGGTTTCTTCCAACTTCAGACCGATGTGTGCCTGATAAGTTATTTAACGCGTGTCAGAGCTGCAAAGGTAAAAACCTTGCAAAATCAAGTGATTGGCTGCTCGAATCTGGAGCGTTTCGCTTTACTGGTCGAAAAGTTTATTGCGCAACTTGCGACATTGACAATAGTCGTCCAAACGGCAAATGGGCATGTAACTATCTCTGAGGAAGGTGACTCCATCATCAACTACCGTCCTAACGCGACGAGCAGAATGATTAAAGTCTTACTGAAAAATGTTTGACTCGTACCTTCGCAGAAAGACATGAATCTTATCTCGCGGTCAGCTGCTACAACAGAACCCGGTTAATCGAGGGTGACGCAACTACTCTGAAAATCCTGGACGGGTAACCGTCAGGAATTATTGCAATTCGTGCCGCTTTATCCAAGCAACAGTAGTGCTACTTTTAGACACTGACCGAGAAGGCCTTGCGCTAGTCTCGCACGAAATAATGCATAGACGTTTTGGACATCCCTCTGAGCGGATCCTATGTCAACTTCTGTCAGCAACAACAGAATGTCCTGATTTCGACTATAACAAGTCGGACTCACTGCTGGCTGCGCACGGAAAGATGCACAATCGCTCCTTCCGCCAACGCCTCGACGAGCATTGCGACCCTTTGAGCTCATTCACAGTGACTTGAAGGAATTCCCAGTCGATTCATATCACCGTATAAGTATATCATCACCTTTATTGATGATTATACGTCGCATGCATGGATTATTTGCCTCAGGCTAAAATCTGTCGCCATCCAGCGACAAAGAACTTTCTTGCTATGGTTCAAAACCAGCATAAAGCTAATGTCGAGCTGGATGTCAGATGCAGGAGAATACAAGTCAACGCATTCATTCAAATGCTAAAAGATGCAGGGATTAAAATCCTAACTAGTGTTCCTCATACTCCACAGCAGAATGGACGTGCTAAGCGGTTCAATCAAACCCTCATGGACAAAGCCGAGGCTATGCGCTTCACAGCTTGCATTCCTCGCTTTGTGGGTGGGAATTTGTGGTTATGCACACTACAGTGCTTTATAACCGCACTCCGCTTCAACGATTAAAATAGGTTACGCCTTATGAGGCACTTATGGGTGAAAAACCACGCGTTGATAATATCCGGCGTGTTTAGCTGCCGGTGCATGGGTATTTATCCTGCCTGACATTCAAAAGAACAAACTACAGCCTAAGTCCGAAATGATGACATACATCAAACACGACGAGCATGGTTGGACCTTATGAGAGGACTCCAACAACGTTGTGTTTCGCTCAACTCAAATTGAGTGGTGCGAAACTTACTTCCCCAAGTGTCCTGACGGCAAAATGCCCACCGCGGCCTGACCCGCCTGTGCAAAACATCAAAAACCACGGAATGACAGTGAGTCTTCGCAAGGTGCAGGATCGGACAATAGTGACAACGATGCACCACTGCCTAAACGGCCGAGCTACACCTCGTACTAACCCTTTTCCGCCAAAAGAGACCGAGCGGGTTGAATGACGGTTCGACCCCTGAGCTCCTGTTGGGCGTAGCCGAGTCCGCCTCGTCGCGGCGACACCACCGCAGTAGATCTGCAGGTACTGGCACCACAAGTTATTCCTCCGGGCCGCGTAGTACTCGCGAATGAAGGATCCCAGTCAAATCCAGGCTCCGTGTACGACTAGTCACAAGCACCGTCACGAGTTTTAGGTGCTGATAGAGGTATCCGTAGTTGGGAAAAGCAGACTGGCCAGACCAAGCCCACCGGGTTAGCTACGGGCGCGGTCAGTCTAACAAGCAGCCCGACAGTGTCCCCGCCACACGTCCTGCTAGCCCTTCTACATCCGAACAGCTCGAACCTGTTCCGGATATCACTGAGCCCACTGGAGACACTGGGCGAAAGCCCAGTGTCGAGATGACGTACTGGCACGACTGTGCCGGGAAGAGGAGTAAATTTCTACAATTATTTGCTTGCCCAAGCAGTCGATCCTGACGCAACAAAGTCTTCAGTCCGAGACTGGACTTTACGTGACATAAACCGCCTGCCTGCAAAACAGCAGGTGAGAATAGCGTGCTGCATGCAAAGACGAGCTCGATGCATTAAGCAAAGAGGTGTGTTCGAACTCGCCCCGCGGCCGAAAGGCAAACACGTCATTAAAAACCGATGAGTTTTTGATGAGAAGTCAGATAGTCAGGGAAGAAAGTGCTGACTTGTAGCTCGCGGCTTCTCTCAGATTGAGGGAATCGACTATGACAAAATCTTCTCTCCAGTCGTACGGTTTGAAACCGTTACATTCGTACTTGCTCTTGCGGCACTCGAAGGCTTCTTCCCTTACTGGCCTTGATGTGCGCTAACGCATATTTGTACGGACTGTTAGATGAGGAGATCTATATGGAACAACCCGATGGTTTTCCTGCTCAAGGAAAAAAAGCACATGGTGCTTCGTCTCTGTCAGCGCCTTTATGGGCTTAAGCAGGCAGGACTGTCCTGGTAGAAAGCCCTTAGCAAGTCTATAGCTGAGCTCGGCTTCAAAGACTGAAGTCCGATGCTGGCGTATACATCAAAGAGCACGTCGACAACATGGTCATCGCCGTAGTCTATGTTAACAACACTATATTGCCGGACGTAGCAAGGCAAAAGTACTACAAGAAAGGAGTTCTTCATGCAACGATGGGAGTGTTGTGATATGGGCGACGTAAAGGAGTTTCTGTGCATGCGCATACAACGAGTTAGTGACAAGATCGTAATAGATCAATGCACCTACCTTGATAAGATACTCAAAGCGCTGCGGCCAGGACAAATGCCAAAATGGCAAAGACTCCGCTTCCAGAGGGCTATATCCTCAACCAAATAAAGGAGAGCTCAACAAAGCTCACAAGAGCCGTTTCCAAATTGTGATAGGCTCACTCCTTTACATCATGCTTGGTACAACGACTGGACATTGCGTACGCTGTCACAAAGCTTGCACAGTTTAGTGCAAACCCGTCCGAAGACCACCTGAACAGAGCGCTGTATATCTGCCGGCTATCTGTCAGGCACTTGTAACTACACCCTCAAGTATGATGGCTCCTCCGGGTTAGGCTTGGTGGTGTACACCAATGCAGATTGGGCGGCTGCTTCCAAACCGCTCTCAGACTGGCTTTCTGCTAATGCTTGCAGGAGGAGCCTTTAACTGGAGCTCTTTCGCACAGAAGTCTGTAGCAACATCGACTAAAGATGCCGAATACATGGCACTAAGCGACTGCTCCCAAGAAGTCATGTGGATTCGAAACATCCTCTTTGAACTCAGTTACAACTTCGAGAAAGTACCCATCTGCAGCGACAACCAGGGCACTCTATTCGTTTTGGAAAATCCTGTTACTGAAAAGTGCACTAAGCACATCGACATTCGCTACCACTACATTCGCGATGTTGTCGAAGCTGGCCACGTCAAGTACTCTTCGTGCACTGGCGTTGACAATCCCGCAGATATCTTTACCAAGAATCTGGGCAGGGTCAAGATTAAGAAGTTCCGACCTATGCTCGGACTTCGCATCGCTGCTAACTAGTGCGACTAAACCAGCGCAGGCAGTGCGCCGTGCTAGGTTAGGAGGAGTATTGAGTCAGATAGACGTTGTAAGCGCTCTACTCATATCTTCTCTATTGTTCTACCAGGTTCCACCATGACGATCCCTATTGTCTATTATCCTGGTATTTATTTGTGTCTGTTTGTAGTACAGCCACTCTGTATTGTATATAAGGCAGCCCTCTGCGCCATACTCTAATAAGACTCATATAACTCTCAACCCACTTTTGAGTATCCAAACCAGCCTATTAGGTGAGTAACCAACCTAGCTTCCTCTAGGCCTTGGTAGGAGTGTACGCCGCTGTATGCGCTGCACTTCTACATAATGCCTCGGGGTCGGGAACCTGGGTATGATCACGTCCAGTGTGTCCAAGCTTCTGAAGCTCTTCATCGGTCGAGAGCGGAGTTGACGCAATGACCACATCTTGAACGTTAGGCATGTTAACGCCCACCATGAGAGTATCGGTAGCAATGATTACTTGCATCTCTGGGCCTCTTTGAAACTTGTTGAGAGTGGTAGTGTTATAATCGGGAAGTTGAGGGCGTTGTAACTCTGAATCTTGTCTTTTCGATTGACAGTGTATGGGAGCTTGTCATGCAGGTATTCCAAGATGCGGTTGCCATGATTGATGGTGGAGCAGAATACAACTGTCTTCCTGTCACCCTCAACGATCCAATCAAAGTCGGAAAGGCGGTTCTGTTGAGGCCCTTGGTAAGTGTCCGGAAGAGCACCTGCATGTCTTGACGAAGGTTTGACCTCCGAATGAGGTGAAACTCCTTCTTGCATAGCCCAAAGATATCCATAATTTCTTTAGTGGGCTCACCTTCTGCAAGTGTAGCGGTGGTGAGAATGAGTGTAGTTCTGGCAGGAAGGCGGAACTTCATGAATCCAAGTTGCAAGAATGATTTCCGGAAGGAGGGCGCCCCCATGTTCGGGTAGAGATGCACTTCGTCCACACTCATAGCGGCAAAACGCGCCAAGACCTCCTCAATATTAAGCAATCCTCCAAAGCCATCCGTAGTGAGTATTTCGGAAGACGTGATGAGCACGTCCCAGTTCATGTGGTGAGCTGTCTCCCAGAGGTCTTCTTTTCATTCAATCCATGCCTTCGACTTTGTGATTTGGTTGATAACAAGGGCTTTCAAATCAACCTCTTTGAATTTTCAAACCTGTACAACATGAGAAGTGCTGCTTGTGAAGAATAGGATTATATACCATCTCATCTTTCAAGCCAATGGTCGGAATGATTAAGAGCATGAGGGGTGCTTGAAAATGCACTTAATGCCTGCAGGGCAAAGGCTTGGTTCCTTGCTCAGCGTGTTCATTATGAGCATAAAGATAAGGTAAAAGTAGGATTTGCCGGAGCTAGTAGCAACAATAGCAAGGATGTCGACACCATCTAATGCTTTGCATACCCCATCCACAGTATAATTATGCAGTTCATGCCGTAGTTTAGATGACTTCAATATTTGACGAACAAGTTTCTCTCCTTCCAGGGAGACAAATTTGAAGCGCAGAGCAGACTCTAATTGCTCTTCAGCCATGCCAGATGGGTGGGTGGGTACAAAGCACGCATCAACGTGTCCGCGTTTACACAGATCAACAACATCACATGACGGCAACTGCCGGTAAGCTCGCATCAGCCAAGCCCGGCGCTGACTTGGATAAGACTAGCGCGCATCTGCATTATCACTTGTGTGTAATGTGTATGGCAGGCCAAATTTGGGCAGTCTGCTATGCCGGCAAGCTGGCACTGCCGGCAAGCGCTTGTGGCAGGGGGAGTGGCAGGGCTGCCAGGGCTGCCAGAGTCAAAGAGCGCGACAGAGGGCGTGAAGAATGTATGTGTTGAATACATTTGCACTGATACATATGTACATATACACTCTACAGCCCCGCTGCACGCATCAGAGTCTCAGCAGACCATCCCGGGAGTGCCAGACTGAGCTGAGTATTCATGGACCTGTAAGTTGTCTTCAAAGGCAGTTGGACCTTCACCTGTGGCGATTTTGTCAAGCTGTGACAAGTCATAGGACTCGCTAATAGACTTCGGCTCACGGACACTCTCCAAGAACTTGATTTCCTTATCTGAACGACCCTCCTTCCCATCCCGCTTCGTCTTATTGCCTCAAGCGCTTCGAACGCACGGACAAGCTCGTCCTCCACAAACAACGCATTCACTGCATCATCTGTTTCAGTCGCTTTATTCAATGCCTTGACAGCATCAACGTCGATTCCAGGCTCAGCTCGAGTGTGCATGTGAGCGTGTTGGTGGCGTATTGACTTGCCTTGGGCCTCGAGACATTGATAGATGACATCTTAGTAGTTGCACCGCAGCATACCCTGCAACTTGATTGAATCAACACTAAGGTTCACCCATTTACCACTATGAATCTGCTTGAGATCCGAGAACAACCTCTCGACATCAGCGCTGTGTGGGTTAACCGAAAAGAAGCGGACGGCAATGACTTTGATTGGATGGTCCTCAGCTGAAATGGGAAGGGCTGCTCACTCAGCGCAACAGCGAGATTTGTCAAACACCACCGATCAGTTATGCACGAACTGCTATACCTTTTCTGACTGGACTCATGCAACGTCGAGAAGATACAACCAGTACGATACCATCCGACCTGGCGACCAGGACACAGAGTCGAAATCGCAGCAAGCAAAGAAGATGCAATCCAGGACGAGGAGTGCTGAGCGGGACAACCAGGAGTACGAGTATACACAGATGGATCAGACTTCAAAGGAGGAGTAGGAGCGGCAGCGGTACTCTACCGAGGAAACATGAAGAAAATGCTCAGGCTGCACCTCGGACCGTCGGAGAAGCACACAGTGTATAAAGCAGAAGTGGTGGAAATGATCCTCAGGCTAGAACTGATTCGCAGAAAGAGACGCCAGATAAGTAAAGCCTCCCTTGCCGTAGACAACCAGGGCTGCGGTGTGTTCGAGCAGGTTCGCGAAAGCCGAAGCCAGGACACTATCTCATGGACGACCTGTACCGGCTCAAGCAAACAGTGAAGAATAAGCATGAGGAGATCAAGCTTACCTTTCGATGGGTACCAGGGCATCGGAACGTAGAAGGAAACGAAGCTGTGGATGTAGAGGCCAAGAAGGCGGCCAAACGGGACTCCTCAGATCAAAATCAACTACCTGCCTGTCTGAGAAGAGAGCTACCGGACAGCGTCTCGCCGGATCAAATAGAACCAGAAAAAGGCCATACAAGACGAAGCGAGGCAACGATGGACCAACTCCCACGCTTTCAACGCATAAACAACCTAGACCCTCCCTCCCTTCCAAGAGCTTTGGGCAATATGTCGGAGGAATCTTGAGAAAACAGGCGGCAATTGTATTCCAGCTACGCACAGAACATGTCCTGCTCAACTACCACCTGAACTGAATCAACATAGAGAACAGCGCAACATGCGAACGATGCAACGAAGGAGATGAAACACCGACGCACTTCCTCTTACATTGTCCGGCATATGCACGAGCGCAACAACGACTACTCTACGACATAGGCCCGCAAGCACTCCATCTCTTGATACTTCTCACGCGCCGCAACCTTCTGGGGCCTCTACTCCGATACATCCATGCCACGGGACAATTCCATGAACAACTAGGCTGACCTACACCACAAGAAGCAAGAGAAAGAGGAAAAAAAGAAAAAAACAAGGGACGTCGTACTTGACCGTGTGAATCAGACACTGATGCGCCCTCTCTCCGTGATACAAAAACGAGAAGTGTACAGATACGCGGCGAGGAGACACCAAGAGCACGGACTTTCCAGGGGTCAGCATTGGGGGAATTCTGATGGCTACCGGAGAACCGTCAGCCATACTCCCGGCGTGGCAAGAGGTCCAACCCAGAGGACCATCTTCCACCAAAGCGCGTGAGGTTTACAGCCCAGTGCCTAGCGTTCAATCGCCGGATCCACCTCTTTTTTTACACCACTACTCCCACACACTCATCACTTCCTTACCTAAATTTTGGCCGAGATCCTTCAGGACATGTGCCATTGCATATAAGGCCAACTCGCATTCAGATGGAAGTAGTAGCACGATAAACGCATGTACATGTAGATCGTCCACCATAGGGATATCCTGACGGACGTAAAACAAAGGAGACCAAAAAAAGAAATGGGAAGGTCTTCCCACCATTTCTGCCCATCCTTGAGACCACCGCTAAAGGGACCCTTCGCAAGATTGTAGTCTTGAAGGTCCTTCAGCAGCTTCACAGCTGCCACCATCCCAACCCCATCTGCGAGCAACATCGAGAGCAATGCAAACAACATCAGAGAATGAGCGCCAAGAATTTCGCATTTGAAAGGGCAAGGCCAGCGAGCAAGTGGATGAACGTGAGAGCGAGGAAGTGGAGGTCAGTGTTGATGACATTGAAGCCCTTCACAAACTGTTGTAGGGCATATGGGCAAAAGGTGGGATCGTCTCCAGGGGTGTCTTGGACTTTCTCAAGCTCTCGAGCGCACTTGAAGCTTCAATCATGCAGTCGGCCACAGACGTGTCACGTGATTCAGTGTTTCCGATTATGTTCACAATCGGCTTGGCGTACTGAATGAGCTGGAGGTTGAGATTCCAGTGTTTGGGAGTGTAGAGAACCGTCTTCAGTACGTCATTAGAAACTGCGGAGTATTCGTTGGTTTTCTGGCGAGCATCTGGACGATTGCAGAGAAGAAGCATAGAATGCCTATCGAGATGCTTAACTGATGAAATCGTATACAATAAGCGGACTTAACATATTGATGATCACGAACACTCATAGCCTAGAGAACTAGGATGTACCATCGACTATCAGTGTATGTAACAAGATGCCACTCGACAGATGCACGCTTGGCCTCCTCTTGGAGTTGGCCGCCCCAGTAATGAGAGCCCGAAAGAAGCTGACAAGCTTCGCATTCCGAGATCACTTCCTTCATCACTGAATGCTTGCATATCCATTCCACAATGGTATTGGCTTTGTGAAGAAAGCAGGAAAACCCCTAACAAAATGTCAGCTAGAACAGAGCGTACAAGCAAAGTAGCACTTACCAGAATCCATGGATACTTACTTGGGTGCGCAATGAGTCTTCTGAATTTTCTCATTGTTGTGGGATCATCTGTGACGAGTGCGATTACATTCTCTGCGGAAAGCTCCTTCTCTTTCAATGCAGTGTCGAAGACGATCACTAGGGACTCTGCATCAGCACGCCCGGCCAGTCATGTCTTCTAGATTCAAAACCATGGGTGTATTTCCTCGCCAAGTGGCCATCATCTCATATAAACTCCGCCACACCGAATCTTCCCAGCCGTCAATCAAAAAGGTCAGCTGCTTGGTATTTGCGAGCCGTTTCTTCTCAGCCACTTCCACTCGAGTGTCCTCTACAGGGAGGAGAGACTGGGTCAATGTATATGAGCTTAGCACATTGTATGTTGGATGCAACAGAGCCACCCATTCAAGAAGGAAGGGGTTGTCGGCGGCTCGAAAGGGGATGTGCCCAAAAATCAAGAAGCTAACATCCATATTAGTGTAAAGTTTGGTAATGCATCATGGGAACGTACTGAAGGAAGGCAAGGTTTGCCTTTCTCGTTCCTTGTCTGTCATTGGTCAATCCACATAGCTATCCAGTGTCGATGCGGCGCGAAGGCGTTTTCGTGAATCCACAGCTTCTGCAGCTTCAGCCGTACCAAGAGGAGCATCCGGATCAGCCTGAGATGTCAAGAGAATGGGGTATTCAACGGGGTTGGATGTTTCCTTGTCTGCACCCACTTTGCCCATGATCAGGACTGATGCCTTTTTCTTGACATCAGGAGGGACATCCAAGCAGTGCTTCGTAAGATGCTGGAGTAGTCTCACATCCCGGTGCTCGATCGGTGCCCGACATTCAGCAGGGCAATGTGTGCATTCATAGGTAAATCGGTTCAAGTTATTCTTCAGCTTCTCAAGCCTTCGAAAGTGAAGCTGAATAAATTCGAGGATTTGCTTTGAGTTTCTGGGCATGGGAAGGGCTGTGGATATGCAAGAGCCTTGGAGAATTTTGTGAGGATGTGACCGGTCTTACCCGAAATGGCAATCTGGCCTGCGCTGCGCGCGTAATTCTCCCTTTCACCTTACAGAAACCTCACAGCTTGGAAGTATATACAATTAGGCAAGGAGAGGCAGTGGTAGCGTATACAATCCACACTACAGAAGTAGGGACAAAGGCTGAGAACAATGGTAGTAATGTACCCTGCCACCCTCTGCCAGACCTGCATGATCTGCCAGCTGGCATGCCACCTGCCGGCAGCCTGGCACTGCAGCCTGGCGCGCCATTGCCAAGCACACTACTTGTGTGGCGACATGCTTTGTGCTTATCACGCTGCACGCTTTCTTGCCGGGATGGCTCTGTGATCCGGGGGTGACTCCTGCGGGGATCAGATGTTCGGAAACTCGGGCCAACTTACCGAACGGAAGGGGGCAACCTCTACTGTGACTGAGAGAGCTCAGCGAAAGGCCTACCCTTTCTTAAACCGACTGGATTGGTTTCTACAAAGCCAGCGCCCGTGCCTAGGTCTCACATGTGTAGCATAGGGCATGTTCCTGCACTTTAAATACAACTTGGAGAGTATTAAAAATAAAAATAAAAATAAATAAAAAGAGCTCGTGACGGCTGGGTGCCATGACCTGTGCGACTGCTCGCGTAGCGTTGCACTGTTTTCCTTCTGAACTTCAAGATACGGACACGGGAGGGTCCGTTATATAGTCCCTGTGCCTATCTAATTCTTACACCAGTTATAACCACCATTACTTACAGCTCCTATTCAAGCTCGAATATAGCTTTCATCTCTAAAAGTTTGACTGATGTATTCCAAGCCAGCGCTTCCGAGAGTAATTCTTTTTGCTGCTCAACCTGACAATACTGTTCGCTGAAGTAATGATATACATGGTAGGTATATTCGGGCAAGTTAAATTATTACTCTCAACCTGGGCCAAGAACTCACTAACCTTTATGCTAGTTATAGGATAGTCTACAGAGCGCTTTGTTGTCTCGAACTACATTCTCATCGCTATTATACTTCAGTCACTCACACTCGAACGCGCCAAACCCGAAGCTTCACTCTGTCTACCGGCCACATTATGACCCTTCATATTAGCACATCCATCTCAGATGAAATCAAGGAGCTCTGCGGCCAAGCAGCTTGTGATAGCATATGGGAACTAGACCAGTCTTTGGTGAGTCAACTTCGTCTATACTGTTCCATGTACGATTACGAAGTATATTTTGCAGATATCGTCAGGCTGTCTTGCATGGTAAGAGCTTGTTCTTGATGTGCAAGATCCACGGAAGTCTTAGTTTAGAAGTTGAATCTACATTGGCATGATGTGTGCTGAAGAAGTTGATTCTGTATGGAGTCCACTTTGCACATATCCTGCTGAGGCCTCGTTGCTTACAAATCTGGTTAGGGACGCAATAAGACCTGTAGAGTACGTCTCGTAGATGGTAGGTATTCGGACTGCGCCGTTGACTTTGAATCGCTCGCAGTACGGAACCGGACAACGGCCTCCGAGCTGTGAAGATGTTATGTCTGGAGCAAGTGCGCCTCAGGTGGGCTGCTCTTTTTGGAATGCTCCTGTCAACTGATGATAGATTTATTCTCTAGCCTAAAACATCTACTGAAGTGCGAGAAAATGATTAGGGTGCGACTCAAGCTCCTTTCTGCTCTCGACGAGTAAAGTGGGACTACTGGCACTGGCTGTGTGGCTTTGGAAGCTCCGGGCTGGGAATTAAGCTAGATCTGCAAGCTCATTGAGGACTCTGACGGGGCCGGTCAACGCCGACTGCACGGGGCTGCCAAATCACACAGGTCACGGAACTGGTATGTCGTGACGCCGTTACCATCAACGCTGGTGAGTGGCCGTATAAGGAAGGTCTTCCCGTGGCTGGCCACAAGGTTTCCTCGTGCCCTGATCACGATTTATTCAACGTCGCCGTCAGGTCTACAGCGAGCAGCAGAATACATTCCACAAATTCGTTATTTCTTATCTCTACCACTCTATTCAATGGCACGTACCGCGGAGCCAAATGCGGCCAGCACAACCGCAAGCAGCATAGGTCCTGGAAGCAATGCAATGCCTCCTGTGATGGTAAGGGTGCGTCTGTCGAGCTATCAGCCCTACACTGAGCTACACATTATTAATTGCTTTACTAAACTTTCTTAGATGCGTCTGGAAAAGGTTTTGAACGGGGTCTTGAAATCTTGAGGCGCATTTTCTTTCTGTCAAGCTTATCAAGATGCACCTAACCCGATGCTGGCTTTGAGCGGACTGGGGAGACATTGGTCTTCCCTAAACTCTTGTGAAGCGGAAGCCATCAAGATTGAAGTGGCCAGTTTGGCCGAACTAAATACTTGGGAAATCGCCGCACAATCGGTAAGAACAGTCTGCCTCGGTTCTTCAGGTCAATTGATTGAGGGCGCCTTTTGCTAGGTCACACTAGAGAATCCTCTCTGGAGCCTTTTTTAACTCGCGTCACCCGTGAGATGTGCACTGCACTCAGTGTCGATCATGTTGTCTATCAACCCGCATGTGTTTTGCATACACTCGTACTCCAGGGCGAGGGCTCGAGGTATGATCAAACACGTGTAGAAGTGTAGCGCATACAGCGGCGTACACTCCTACCAAGGCCTAGAGGAAGCTAGGTTGGTTACTCACCTAATAGGCTGGTTTGGATACTCAAAAGTGGGTTGAGAGTTATATGAGTCTTATTAGAGTATAGCGCAGAGGGCTGCCTTATATACAATACAGGGTGGCTGTACTACAAACAGACACAAATAAATACCAGGATAATAGACAATAGGGATCGTCATGGTGGAACCTGGTAGAACAATAGAGAAGATATGAGTAGAGCGCTTACAACGTCTATCTGACTCAATACTCCTCCTAACCTAGCACGGCGCACTGCCTGGTTTAGTCGCACTAGTTAGCAGCGATGCGAAGTCCGAGCATAGGTCGGAACTTCTTAATCTTGACCCTGCCCAGATTCTTGGTAAAGATATCTGCGGGATTGTCAACGCCAGGTACGAAGAGTACTTCGACGTGGCCAGCTTCGACAACATCGCGAATGTAGTGGTAGCGAATGTCGATGTGCTTAGTGCACTTTTCAGTAACAGGATTTTCCAAAACGAATAGAGTGCCCTGGTTGTCGCTGCAGATGGGTACTTTCTCGAAGTTGTAACTGAGTTCAAAGAGGATGTTTGAATCCACATGACTTCTTGGGAGCAGTCGCTTAGTGCCATGTATTCGGCATCTTTAGTCGATGTTGCTACAGACTTCTGTGCGAAAGAGCTCCAGTTAAAGGCTCCTCCTGCAAGCATTAGCAGAAAGCCAGTCTGAGAGCGGCCGGTTGGAAGCAGCCGCCCAATCTGCATTGGTGTACACCACCAAGCCTAACCCGGAGGAGCCATCATACTTGAGGGTGTAGTTACAAGTGCCTGACAGATAGCGGCAGATATACAGCGCTCTGTTCAGGTGGTCTTCGGACGGGTTTGCACTAAACTGTGCAAGCTTTGTGACAGCGTACGCAATGTCCAGTCGTGTACCAAGCATGATGTAAAGGAGTGAGCCTATCACAATTTGGAAACGGCTCTTGTGAGCTTTGTTGAGCTCTCCTTTATTTGGTTGAGGGATATAGCCCTCTGGAAGCGGAGTCTTTGCCATTTTGGCATTTGTCTGGCCGCAGCGTTTGAGTATCTTATCAAGGTAGGTGCATTGATCTATTACGATCTTGTCACTAACTCGTTGTATGCGCATGCACAGAAACTCCTTTACGTCAGCCCATATCACAACACTCCCATCGTTGCATGAAGAACTCCTTTTCTTGTAGTACTTTTGCCTTGCTACGTCCGGCAAATATAGTGTTGTTAACATAGACTACGGCGATGACCATGTTGTCGCACGTGCCTTTGATGTATACGCCAGCATCGGACTTCAGTCTTTTGAAGCCGAGCTCAGCTATAGACTTGCTAAGGGCTTTCTACCAGGACAGTCCTGCCTGCTTAAGCCCATAAAGGGGCGCTGACAGAGACGAAGCACCATGTGCTTTTTTCCTTGAGCAGGAAAACCATCGGGTTGTTCCATATAGATCTCCTCATCTAACAGTCCGTACAAATATGCGTTGCGCACATCAAGGCCAGTAAGGAAGAAGCCTTCGAGTGCCGGCAAGAGCAAGTACGAATGTAACGGTTTCAAACCGTACGACTGGAGAGAAGATTTTGTCATAGTCGATTCCCTCAATCTGAGAGAAGCCGCGAGCTACAAGTCACACTTTCTTCTGACTATCTGACTTCTCATCAAAAACTCATCGGTTTTTAATGACGTGTTTGCCTTTCGGCCGCGGGCGAGTTCGAACACACCTCTTTTGCTTAATGCATCGAGCTCGTCTTTGCATGCAGCACGCTATTCTACCTGCTGTTTTGCAGGCAGGCGGTTTATGTCACGTAAAGTCCAGTCTCGGACTGAAGACTTTGTTGCGTCAGGATCGACTGCTTGGGCAAGCAAATAATTGTAGAAATTTACTCCCCCTTCCGGCACAGTCGTGCCAGTACGTCATCTGACACTGGGCTTTCGCTTCCAGTGTCTCCAGTGGCTCAGTGATATCCCGGAACAGGTTCGAGCTGTTCGGATGTAGAAGGGCTAGCAGGACGTGTGGCGGGGACACTGTCGGGCTGCTTGCTAGACTGACCGCGCCCTTGGTAGCTAACCTTGGTGGGCTTGGTCTGGCCAGTCTGCTTTTCCCAACTACGGATACCTCTATCAGCACCTAAAACTCGTGACGGTGCTTGTGACTAGTCGTACGGAGCCTGGATTTCTGACTGGGATCCTTCATTCGCGGAGTACTACGCCGTGGCCCGGCAGGAATAACTGGTGGTGCCAGTACAGATCTACTGCGGGTGGTGTCGCTTCTGCGATGAAGCGGACTCGGGCTATGCCCAACAGGGAGCTCAGGGGTCGAACCGTCATTCAACCCGCTCGGTCTCTTTTTGGCGGAAAAAGGGTTAGTACGAGGTGTAGCTCGCCGTTTAGGCAGTGGTGCATCGTTGTCACTATTGTCTGATCCTGCACCTTGCGAAGACTCACTGTCATTCGTGTTTTTGATGTTTTGCACAGGCGGGTCAGGCCGTGTGGGCATTTTGCCGTCAGGACACTTGGGGAAGTAAGTTTCGCACCACTCAATTTGAGTTGAGCGAAACACAACGTTGTTGAGTCCTCTCATAAAGGTCCAACCATGCTCGTCGTGTTTGATGTATGTCATCATTTCGGACTTAGGCTGTAGTTTGTTCTTTTGAATGTCAGCAGGGATAAATACCCATGCACCGCAGCTAAACACGCCGGATATTATCAACGCGTGGTTTTTCACCCATAAGTGCCTCATAAGGCGTAACCTATTTTAATCGTGAAACGGGAGTGCGGTTATAAAGCACTGTAGTGTGCATAACCACAAATTCCCACCACAAAGGAGGAATGCAAGCTGTGAAGCGCATAGCCTCGGCTTTGTCCATGAGGGTTTGATTGAACCGCTTAGCACGTCCATTCTGCTGTGGAGTATGAGGAACACTAGTTAGGATTTTAATCCCTGCATCTTTTAGCATTTGAATGAATGCGGTTGACTTGTATTCTCCTCCTGCATCTGACATCCAGCTCTCGACATTAGCTTTATGCTGGTTTTGAACCATAGCAAGAAAGTTCTTTGTCGCTTGGATGGCGACAGATTTTAGCCTGAGGCAAATAATCCATGCATGCGACGTATAATCATCAATAAAGGTGATGATATACTTATACCGGTGATATGAATCGACTGGGAATTCCTTCAAGTCACTGTGAATGAGCTCAAAGGGTCGCAATGCTCGTCGAGGGCGTTGGCGGAAGGAGCGATTGTGCATCTTTCCTTGTGCGCAGCCAGAGCAGGGTGAGTCCGACTTGTTATAGTCGAAATCAGGACATTCTGTTGTTGCTGACAGAAGTTGACATAGGATCCGCTCAGAGGGATGTCCAAAACGTCTATGCATTATTTCGTGCGAGACTAGCGCAAGGCCTTCTCGGTCAGTGTCTAAGTAGTACACTGTTGCGTTTGAATAAAGCGGCACAAATTGCAATAATTCCTGACGGTTATTACCGTCCAGGATTTTCAGAGTAGTTGCGTCACCCTCGATTAACCGGTTCTGTTGTAGCAGCTGACCAAGCGAGATAAGATTCATGTCTTTCTGCGAAGGCATGAGTCAAACATTTTCAGTAAGACTTTAATCATTCTGCTCGTCAGCGTTAGGACGGTAGTTGATGATGGAGTCACCTTCCTCAGAGATAGTTACATGCCCATTTGCCGTTTGGACGACTATTGGGTCAATGTCGCGCAAGTTGCGCAATAAACTTCTTTGACCAGTAAAGTGAAACGACACTCCAGATTCGAGCAGCCAATCACTTGATTTTGCAAGGTTTTTACCTTTGCAGCTCTGACACGCGTTAAATAACTTATTGTGCACACATCGGTCTGGAAGTTGGAAGAAACCAGCTCCATTCAATACAGTAGCATACATGTGGTATCTACTGCTTAGTCCAGTCCGCCCGAGACACTGCGCAATCAGCTGCAAGGTTTCAGTTAGTGTGGTGCATGAGTGCAGAGTTAGAGGGGACATACTCGAAGTACGCGTCGATGATGTCCTGGTGGATCTCTCGATCGTCCATCAGGCATCCGGCCGAACTGGTCGTCGACGTCGCTGTCGTTGTCCCTCGTTTCCGAGGGACACGGCGTCCTCGATGTCAGGGGTGGTCAGCGGGCGTCGAAGCCGTCCTCCCTGTCGAGCGACATTTGCATATCGACCTCGTCGGACCAGATGATCAGCGAGGATTCGCGCGAGCTGCGCTTAAGTGGGGTGAGAGGAGCTGCCCTCGACGAACTCCCGGCTCAGCAAACTTGCATTTGAGAGCGATGTTGTTCGAGTTGATGCGGGCGTCGAGCTCGGCGATGTGAGCATCGAGCATGCGCTCGGCGTAGTTGAGGTTGGCCTGCTTAGCACGACGGGCCCTCTCTGCGGCCTCATCTTCGGGCGGCCGGTGGCGGCAAACTTGCTTTCCTGAGCGGTAGCCAGCTTAACAAGCTGGTGTCGTTCCCGTCGGGCGTGTCCGTGACACTTCTGGTCAAGGTTGAGCCTTTATTCAGGGCAGCGTTTTTGTCTGCGATCTACTGCTTGTGGAGCTCTGCAGCCTCGCGAAGCTAGGCCTTGTGCAGAGTCTGGGACTCGTTGTCCTCATTGAGGATAGCTAACAATTTAGTTAGCTTGGGGAGATCGTTGAGAGTGAACTCCTGCTGAAATTCTAACTCACAAACGGTGTCCCGCAGGTCAGCGGTGTTCGATGTCCCGCATGGCATCCGCGCGAATGAGTGTTGTGCTCATTGGCATCGATGACTTCCTCGAGGGTCCGGATGCGCTCCTGGGACCCGACGACTCAAGCTTCTCAGCAAGGGCTAGTGCCTTGCCGGAAACAGGGAACTGGTTGCCGTTGGCGAGCCAGAGCTCGCGTTCTCCCCTCGATGCGAGACTGCATTTCTTCAGCCTTGGACTTGGGGAGAGCGGCACATTGGGGGTGAAGTTGTTCACCACTGGGATGACCGGGGCGGCGATGTAGGAGTGACCATGGTCAGTGTCCTGGGCCTTGCCCTTGCCCTTGCCCGTGCGCTTGCCACACTGGGTCTTCTTTCCCTTGCCGTTGTCGGCACTGTCTTGCTGCTGCTGCTGCTGCCCTTGCGGGCGCTGCTGCTGCGCATGCTGCTGCTACCCATTTGGGGCGCTGCTGCTGCTTGAACTGGGGATCCTTCCCTTGTTCTTAACGGCAGTGATGCGCTTAGCAGACTCGGTCTGCTTGCGCTGTCCACCGGAAAGCTTGCGCTGCTCCCAAGCAGCAATGAGCTGCTACCCATAAACTTTGGGTTCAGAGGCCCCAGAGGAACAGGAGACAGTGATGCGTCTACCATCTTCTGGTTTAGCGTGGTAACAGTGGCGATGCGCTTACCGTACCCTGGTGGCTTTGATATGAAGAGCATCAGGTGCATGTAATTGTCCACAGTAGCATGGGCTGCATCTAGGGCGGTCGACGTGGGCTTAGATCTTGGCGATCGCAGGTGCTGGGGACTGATCCTCGGGAAGTCGAGTCTTCAGGAGGCCCCTCAAGTCGGCATAGGCCGTACTCAGAGTGTTCTGGGTGTAGGTCATCTGTAGGGTCTCGTACAGGGCCTTGGCTGTCTTTTCGTTCTTTACCAACTGACCGATCTGGTAAGTCAGGCGAAGGCGAATGAAGCCCATGGCCCGGAGGTCGTTGATCCAATCGTCGAGCTTATCGACGGCCCTGGAGTGATTGTGCTTGTTGCCGGGCACTTCGCCTGAGGCGGGGAGCTCAGGATGGCAGGGTTAGTCTGTCGGCTGTGACTGCGGCACAACCTGAGAATGCCGGGATGGTGCAGACTAAAGTCGGTACCGTCGGTGCCGTCGTCATGAGCTGACGGGCGATTCCTGAGTGCCCAGGAACAACCTCAAGGTGTCGTTCCAATGCTCCCAGTTGGTTCCGTCGAGGACAGGGACAAGCTTCTCGAGTGAGAAAGACATTGTTTGGTTCTGTGAGGACAAAACAGTCAGTACGACATACTGACATGGCTTTAGCCAAGGAGGGGCTCTAAAGGGCACCCTTGCGCCCTGCTCAGCTTGCCCGGTGCAGATAGTGTGCTGGAGAGCGCAACCGTCCCGCACAATGGCAGCGAACAGGTATAGGCAAGTTTACCAAATGAGCTGGTCACTGCTGCCAGTGACGGTGCAAGCATCCGCATCATTGGGGCTCATAACCTGTAGAAGTGCAGCGCATACAGTGGCGTATACTCCTACCGAGGCCTAGAGGAAGCTAGGATAGTTACTCACCTATAAGTAGGTTGATGCATACGTTAGTAAGTTGAGAGTTGTAAGAGTCTTATTATGTATGGTACAGAGAGCTGCCTTATATACAGTAATAGGTAGCTGTACAAACAGACACAAATAGTTACCAGGACAATAGACAATAGGCATCGTCATGGTGGTGGAACCTGGTAGAACAATAGAGAAGATATGAGCAGAGCGCTTACGGCGTCTATCTGACTCAACAGTGAACTCCGATGATATTATAGACTTGACATGATTCATAGTGCATCGGCTACTGCTCTAATCTAGTGTACTCCATTTGGAAATATTTTTATCAGACCACACAGCCACGGCTCTGTACCACTCAGACCCCATGTACCACTCCAGACCTTTATGGTCTTGGGCTGTACCAATCGGGACCACTCGATGCTCGGCACGGTGAGGTATGGAAGATCCAGACATTTGCATCCTCAGGCCTGTTGATATGTACCAGATCTAGAACAGACTGGATGTATTTGCCTAAACTGTACAGAGCTAGGAATGACATATTTATAAGCTCGTTCTCTGCCACTACGGACCACCAGACTGGATACCCACCTAACAGAACACGAAGGGTATTTTAGGCTCATGTTCACGCGCACGCACAACTGGGAGAATGTGAGCAGGCACGAAGTTGACACTGCAGTTCTGCAGGCGTCTCGTCTTGACGGCACTTGAACCGTGAGCCCTTGAGGAGTCGCACTGACTCTCGATGCGGGCAGCATACTTGCATTGGAGAACTATCATATTGGTCAATAGTAGCAGAGAGAAACATACGCAAGAATAGTGATAGGCAAGGGTTCGCAAACCCTCCGAGGGTTAAGGGTAAGGAATACGGAGGGTAAGGGTAAGGGTTGAGGAAAGTTAACCCTTGTCTGGCAGGGGTCTTTATTCAAGCACTAGGCATATTGCTAGAGAGGGCTGCAAGTGTTATAAGTGCTTTCTATACCAATGCAAGCCACTCAAATAGAAGACTGACATTATAAGTAAGTGGGGAAAGGCACTTAAAGCACTATTTTCAGCCTATTTTGGCAAGGGTTTGAAGGGTAACCCTCAACCCTTACCCTTCATGAGGGTAAGGGTATTGGAGGGTAAGGGTAAGGGTTGCCCTCTGAGCATGGAGGGTTTACCCTCGCCAATCACTACGCAAGAACAACCTCAAGGATTGGTGAATGGCCAGCCGGCTCAACCGGCAACTCCAGAGCGCTGGGCGCAAGGCGTTTGATGTTTGCCCTAAACCATCACACGATCGTGGGAACAGGCCACCGCCGTTCAACGTTCAACAAGCGTCGATTCAAACGCTTGCCCTGTCTTCTTACTGCATCCTCTAGGCTCTAAAGTCGCTGTCCTTTACTCTACTCCTTCTTAGTGGGAGTATGACAGGTATGTGAGCTCCCTAGTTCATGCTCAGTTGTGCTCTAATCATTTCACACCAGTCTGCGGGTCTTATCACCCAAGTGCTTGCGAAGGACGATGGTGCGGACCCTCTGTACGTGATTAACCTGTTACACTACCGTCTCGTTAGCTAATGTTTTGCCAGACAGCTATTGCCCGGCGTCATGCGCCCTAAGTTCTTCTCAAACCTCGTCTCTGTGCAGGATGAACACAGCCAGCTGCACAAGTGCAGGGAGCTCACTGCAGAGGCCTTGGCGCTGCTCGTCACCGGTGACATGACATCCAAGTAGGTCCGCCCTCAGGGCTCCAGCACGTTTGCCATGCTGACATTTTCGCCCAGTTCCCTGGGTATGATGAGGTACTTCCTCGTGGCTAGCTAGGCCGCAAAGGCACAGCTTGACATCATGCTCAGCTCGCCCTCCAATGACACCAACACCAACAGCTCCGGCAACATGGGTGCAGTATGCCCTTCCAACGCGTGCGGCTCCTGCTGTACTTGCAGGTCTGCATCAATGAGGACCTGCACATGCACTACTTGGGCAGCATTGAGCTCCTGCGCGAGATGTCTGTGAGTGGGCTTGTCCTCGCTGCCGCTGTGCTTGTGGTGGGAACACAGGTCAGTTGCCCAACCTACAGCGCATTGCTGGTATGTGAGATGGGGTGTGGATGTAGATGTGTGAGCGACTATGGCTCCCTGTCCTCTGGTATCATTGCAGAATGTGTACCTTATTCTATGTACAGTAGGGAGTGTAGACATAATGTATCTGTTTAATTGAATTAAAGCTGTGCCTGCTGGAACTGTTAATGAAAGGGTACCTGTATGGTCAAGTCTATACCTACGAGACCTTCCAGACCACTATGTTATGGGCTGACCTGGACACCAACCAAGTAAGTATGAGTGCTCTGTATTAGTCTGGAGTAGCATTGGCCTTGTCTGAGTGAGTCTGTATTGGGGGTTAAGTACAGTGATCCAAGTGGTCCAGACTGGTCTGAGTGCTCCGCACCACTTGTGCTTTTTCCAGATGTCAAACGCTTATTGTAGGATCTGAATAATGTAGGATTTTGTTACTTAAGCATATGTACAGTACCATCTCATAATATGTTGCTTCCACTTAAATTTTACAACAAGAAATTGGGAAAAGCCTTTATAACCGACAACATACAGCAACTCTGGGAACCTGATATACCAGCGTTATATTTTCCTTTTCTTCGCAGGAGGTTCGTTCTCGCCACCAATCGTGAAGGACGTGCTTTCGATATTCTGCGGCAATGGCTTCGAATCCGTATGTTGCGCTCCTCTGACGATTGACATCACCCGTGGGTATTCTGGACCCAAAAGATGCCGGAGGTCAATGTCGCCGGACCCAAGATTGGCAAAGACTTGACGTCCGCGAACTCTATTCGTCTGCCACAGTAATGGATTGAACAACGGGTCGGTCTTGTGGATCTATGTCGTGTCGTAAGCGAAGACTCCAACCTACAACACGTAGGGCCTTACCTGTAGTATCAAGCATGTTGTCCACCGCACCGTGCTCGTCGCCAGCGTACGCGCGTACAAGCGCAGGTGGTCCTCGAGGTGCTTCTTCTCGTACTCGGTCCGCTCGAGCTCGAGCGTCCTACTTGTATTCCTGGTGAGGAACGTCTGCACGGCGGCGCAATCCTCGCACGCGCATACCCACGACTGCAGGTTGGCAAGTTCCGTCGCCAGCGCTGGGTTAGGGTCAGGAGGAGCAAGTGCTACCTTGTTGGCCCACGCGATGAGGATGATCTGGAATGTGGGTAATAGCAAGTCCAGCAGGTCATGTGCGATAGCCCATGTCTTCAGGTTAGGAAGCAGGGGGAAGAGTGTGTCGGAGACGTAAGAAGTCGTGAGCATGGTTGAGTCCGTCAAGCGCTTGATAACGACCATGTACAGGTCCGGGATGGCTACAGCCATGCACCACTTGAGGACATTCATAATCCCGGATGGTGCATCTAGCATCGCAATGGAAGCGTACCGTTTACCGAGTGACGCGATCAACGATGTCACGACTGGCCCGTGGTAGCCCTGAGGATATATAAAACTTTTCTGGCTGGTGCGAAGGGACTGGACGATCGTCCCCAAGTCGGATTCTGCGAAGGACATAGATTGAAGCTTGGGATGTATCCTTCAAAATGTAAGTATCGAAGGACGACAAATAAATAACACGACTAAGACTCACTCCTTTGCGAAGAAGTCTGGATTGCCGTCGGCAATGACAGCGTCAAGCAAAGCCTCGAGCTGTGGGCCTTCATACGCATCCTCAAATGACTTGCTTTTCGCGCTTCGCTCCATCCTGTAGACAAGCCGATCTATCCAAGTCCGTACCGCTGACTCCCTCAGCCTCGCGTATGCAGGGGTCCGTGAGATGTCCGGATGCCGCGCAAGATACGCCACGAGCGGGAGGACGACCTGCAGCCCGCGCTCATGCGCCTCCTTTGGCATAAGCCCTTTCGTCGACTTCGCGACGCGGTCAAGCACGCTCGGCATCAAGTCCGCGCAGCCGACCGAGAGACATACGTCGACATAACGGCGTGTCGCCTCCACGCAACTGACTTCTCCGTCCTGTCGTTGCGCGCCCCAGGAAACCATGTGTCGCTTGAAGCATTTGCCCTTGGCAATGGAAGTGGTGAGGAGTTTGGCGACAAGATCCGTCTTTTCTTGCGATGCGGGAAAGGACGCGTCGTTGAAAATTTCGAGGCCAACTTCGAGGAGCGAGTCTTCAAATGCCAGGTTCAGTAGCTTAGGCACAACGCTGTCCAGCATCAGCCTCCACATAGTAATGAGCGAAGGAGCCAGCGAGCTCACATCTTCTTGAGACAACGAACCCCGCCGTTTCCATGTGCTGTGGAGACGAGAGCAACACACTCCTTGGTGGAAGGTGTCTTCTGCAGTCCTGTTATGATCTTTCGTCTCTGTTTTGCGATCCAGGGTACCACGTCCGAGTCAGGGGGTAAATTAGGCCTAGTCTGGTCCTGGGTCCATTTTCCAAACTGGTAAGGAACGTCAGTTTGGGCACAAGCTGCTTGTCTTGCTTCAACATGAGCTCAAAACTTGTTTTCTTAGCAAGCAGTACTCCGAATAGTTGCAAACGGCTTACCCCGGTCGTACTATCTCAAAGCCAAACGTGTTCAGCCCAACGAGCTTCAAATCATCCGGTACCGCCTCTATACCACACGTCCACTTCTTGGAATGCGGCTCAAAACCTTTGGTCCACAAGCCAGCGTCCTTGCGTCGACATGCAAGTGTACAAACCGCCTGAGCGGCTTGCCCCTGGTAGAAGGTTCGACGCACTATCCAGTGTGCGAGGTCAAATGCTTTAGTAGATGTAGCGTCGTTGACCTGCTTCTCGAGGTCGATACAACCCTGGCAAAATCCGCGTTTGCCACTATAACGAACGAGGAAGTTGTGCTGCGGAGGCCAAATAACGAGCAAGGTGCGCTTGAAGACTGCAGTAAGTGTGAGTGAGTAAAACTGCGTTGTGAGATAACAGTGGCCATACGCTTCCGGGCGTAGCGTGAGTCCTAGTAGCAAATTAATACACTCTCTGCAAAGCTGATTAGGGATACGTACATCCGTTAGAAAGTTCTGTTTGGCATATGGACCTTTCTCAATCGTATCGACGATATTCGCGGGAATAGAGGCCTCGTCTGGCAGCTTGTTCCTCCAGTTTGAAGGGACATCCAGTGGGGCGGCAAAAAGGGTTCCATCGACGTCTTGAAAATTGGAAAGCTTCATCTCCTCCTTAGGTCCTTCATCGTACCCTAAGCTGCCTTCGAGACTTCTCTTCATGCCAGAATACCACACCAAGCTGAAATCGATGAACCCGAGGCCAAACTCGTGCCTTTGTGCGACTAGCTTGAGTGTATCCACTTTATTGGCGTCGGCACCCCGTAGGAGATTGATCTTCGGAACAGCCTGTGGCTCCGAAAGACTGCCTTCCGGTGCATCGGAACCTTCTTCTCGCTTCAGGTCTACTTCCAGGTCCAGGTGATCCAAGAGGAAGAAAAGGTTGACCGGTGCATCCATCGCGGCCGCCTTCCAGGTTCGCATGATGTGGTCAAGACGGTTGATGCTATGTGAGAGAGCCGGTGAACGTGGCCTCGAAACGTCGGACGTCTGAATGAGATTGTATAGCAGGGCGAGGCGGTAACCACCATGTATGGGCCTCATCTCGACCGTAATATCGGAGTACCATGCCAACACGGTTGTTCTGTGGGCACTGTGGCTGCTGTAATCAAGCACCACGGGCGCATCATCGTGTTTCAGGTGCAGTTCGCCGCCGGTGAATGTTGAGGGCAAGACTACAAATACTCTTGCGATGAGACCGGCCTCGGGGGTTAGCCTGAGAGTGTGTAAGGTAAATAGCGCTATATGACGCAAATTAAAGAAAAACATTCTCAACCTTAACTCAGCTTGCGATCTACAGAACATATATCAGCTCGTCACGATAGGTTGGGTAGCACAAATTTTGCTCACGGTCCTGAGGGCCCGCACAGGAGCACCTTGTCCAGTCGGCATTGGGGCTTGACCACAGTAAATTCGACACCCAACGTTTGGTAGACATCTTCTGAGATGTCCTGAACGTAAGTGGTCCAGTCTGGGTTGAGAAATGATACCTGCATGCGCGTCAGCACGCCGGTCGCAGTAAATTTCGCGATGCAAACTAACCGAAGACGGTTCCAGCGACCATTGGGTAGTGGTGGAAGGAAGCTGAGTACTAATTGACGCTATCCCTTCCGCCTTCCAGGCAGAGAAAGGAACACCAGCGCCATTGGCAGAGGTTACTGTCATAGCCGGGTGTGGAGCGTCCGGATACGAGCGACGAAAGTAGAACGCCGAAGCAAAGTGAGCTTCGGAAAGGACGCTCTGCAAATCATCCTGTGTCGTTGTCAATACCCCGAAATTGAAAGAGGCAGTAAATTTATGATCTACCCTAATTTTCGAAGGGCTACAGCTTTCAATACCAGCTTCAGAGAATGGGTCTGGGCTAGACCGAGCACTGTTGGTCCTGCTTGGAACATCTGCAGAGCTTCTACCATCCTCTTTCAGCCCTGGAGAGCTCTGTGTTGGCGACCCGGGTAGGCTACTCCCGGGCGAGGAGTTCATCTTTAGACGATTAGATTCGGAGGTACAATGCTGTAGTAAAATTGAAATTAGCAAGACATGTTATAGATAAACCAATTAAAACACATACACGACGAGTATTATGATGAGACGCGTCGGATTGAATACTTGCCCTAAAGTGATGGTGGTGGATGCGGAACAAGTTGCAGCGTAACGCGTGCGTGACTGTGAGCACCGAGGTCACGGATGTGACGGTACGCGTGGAAGTGACCTTCCAAGCATAATTCGACCGACAAAGCCTTCCTTGGTGTAGGCCTAAATGGAAATGCTGCTACATATAACTGAGAAATATATTATAGAAGAGATTACACAAACCTTCGATACAGCCCTGCGAGCCGCATTTACATTACTACACACAACTTACATACCATTAAAAAGTGATGGAAAAGAAAACCAAAGACAAGCTCAACTCAAGTCCACATTAATGTCATCAGCATCAACAAACATCATCTTCCTCTTCTTAGTCGGCCTTTGCGCAGCCTCGCCTACCGGACCAGACTCAGCAGTCCCGGAAGTGACCCTGCGGGGCTCTCTGCAGCGAAGGGCGGTACACCAGGAGCGGCCAAATCCGCGCCATTTGTGAAGCAGGATTAGAGAGGTCAGAGGCGGGAGGAGCGGCCGTAGCAACAGAGGTAGCCGGCACGCGAGCGTTTGAGCCTCCCTTGATCTTCGCCGCAATTTCGTTGTAGTACGGCTCCAGGAGCCGTCGCCGTTCGGCGCCCGTGTTGCCAATAGTGTTCAGCATCGCGACACCCTTCTGCTGCTCCGCTCTCCAGCGCAGGAGGTTAAAGTACGGATCTGACTTGCTGATCTATGACAATCGTGCATTTTCAGTTCATGGGGGCTATCTGAGAAATGACCGTAGAACTTACGAGCAGACCCTGGGGCGACGACCGAATCACCTCGTACGTCGCCACGCCGCGCGCGTGCACGGCCAATTGATGCTCAACATGCTCTCGAGTGCGTGCACCGATCTGTTCCAGCCGAAGACTCTTCTCCGACTGGCCGTCCTTCAAGAACTTGCGTGCCAGTCGGCACTGGAGGCACGTACAGTCCCACTTTGCGAGGTTGCCTATTTGCTTGGCGAGCGTTGCGTCGGAGACGGGCGCGGGCCCGAGCACCCTGTCGATCCACGCGCGCGCGATTTTCTGGAAGGCCGGCGCAAGGGCGTCGAGAACACCACGCCTGGTGCCCCATTGACGGAGGTGAGGGAGCAGCGGCACGAGGACGGCGGTGATGTAGGGTTTGTTCAGGGATTGTGGCGCCGTGAGCCGTGCTAGAACGGACTGGTACAGATCTGGGAGTTGAGAGTCCATGCACCAGTTAAGAATGGAGACGATCGATGCCACGTTGTGTAACGACGCTTTCAAGACATATTTCTGCGCGAAGGCGAGAGCAATGGAGTCCAGCGTGCGGCCGGCGTAATCTTTGGGGAAGACGAAACGCGCCCGATGCTCTTTAAGGCCATTCAGTAATCCATAGCGCGGACTCGGAAAATCTGTTGACTCAAGCCTTGGAACAACACTATCCAAACACTGATGAGTGATATTTAAACATATAGAATCAGCACACTTACATCTCGATAAAGGCCTTGGGATCCCCGTTCAGCACAACCGTGTCCAGCAATTTTTCAAATACAGGCTTCGTCAAACTTGCGAGATTTGGGCCTATTCCGTCCATATACAATCGCACTGCTGTCTCCTGCAGCTTGTCGGAAGCCGAAAATACGCCCTTCTCTCGGTTTGGTGCGCATGCGCTCGACACAGTATGCAACGAGGGAGTAACACATCCCTCGCGCACGCTTGCTGATCCTCCGCCGGCAGGGCCGCGACGTCCGTGACGTGGTCAATGAGCACAGACATGAGCGCGGGGTGCCCGAGGATGAGGCACGTGGAGATGTACTTCTGTGTGATAGCGACATAGTTGATGGTCGGCTGTGCGGGCAGAGGTTGGCTTTTCTGGCCGTAGTACTGACCAAAGGACATCGAATGCTCTGGGACAGTACGTGTGGGTGTAGAAGGTTTCTTTTCCCATAGCCTGTAAAAGAAG
>JAKOGH010000364.1:0-18192 GCA_024811115.1 Terana coerulea
CAGAACTAGATGCATATATGCGGCCTTCATAGACAATCGACATCTAATGAATGGAGAAGGCTCCGAGTACACTGAAAGCAAAGGACATTGGGTTCAAGGGGTTGCGAATGAGCGTATGTTTTCGGCAGTAGCCGTGATGCACTGATGGCATGATCGATACGGGCGCTCCGCTCCTACACCCGCTCCTCCAGGGCTCTGCCGGACCACTGATCATCTCTCCGCAACATTCACGACGGATGGTCACCATGGTCTTCACTTTCGACTTGGGACTATGACTGTTATATGGATGCTCGAGGCGGACTGGAAGGATGTGGCACTCGCTGATCAGAGCTGTCCCGGCTTTTGAATAGTCCCGATTCACCCTGCTTGCGAGACAGGTGCTCTGCTGTCAGTGGTAGTATGACCCTCGACTACTCTGGCAAGGTGTGTGGTTTGGCGATTGTGATATCATTCTCTACTCTAACACACGTGTCGATCTCTCAAAGTTCAGTTCCGCTCGACATTCGTCTTGGAACGCTGTCCGTCACCGCCATTCATCGTCGGAGTCGCTGCCTTTAATTTGGGCTTGTTCCCAAGCCGGTGCAGAGCCGGTTGTAGCCCAGTGATTACCCGACATCACGTAGCCCATAGTCGCGTCTGTAGGCTGTGTATGGCCGGCATAAATGGGATACATAGTGCGAAACGCTGGCTGGCGTAGAGTTGTTATTCTGTCCCGTATGTCACGTCCTGATTTCTATCATGCAAAGGTGTCCAACTTATTTGCATTGCACTGACCCTGTTGTCCACGCAGTGCTGTCCGCTTGTATACCCGCGGTCGCTTCCCCAAGAGGATCACATCGGCTGCTGTTCATCTCCGCTAGCCGTCCTGGTGATGCGGTTTTGAGTGCGCCGAGGAGCCAACCCGCCGACCGGTAATCTGTGTTTGAATTTACAGTCCTTCCCGTTGACATGTCGTTCTCCCCCAATGCAAGGCTTTTTTGGCCTCAAACGGCAATCTTTTCATTACAATGTCTCCTCTCTTCCCTGCATATGACAGTCCAGTCGTACAGATAAAGCCTCGTCTGAATCACTGTCTATAGCAATCCCCCTTCCTTCATCTCCTGGTGCAATTGACTAGGTGCGCTGCCATTCGCTCATGCCTAACCGGCTCTTACTATTTATCGTTTATTCGGGATTTTCCTTACATTTTCCTCACATTCACAAGTTATTTCACGCACATACGCTCATAAAGAACACACTCTGAATACGGCATCAATGGCTCAAACATCCCAGCGAACGCCCGACCTCGCTGGGGCTTCACTCTTCACAGCACCCACTCATGGACTTACTAGGAGTGAGAAGACGGCGCTCTCCTATGAGCGAGCCAAGGCGGTTGCCAGGGCATATGGTCAGTGTACTTTCCTTGATATAGTCTCTCTTACTGATTGATATGAGTAGGCCTCACTTTGGACGATGTCGTCTCACTGACTCCTAAATTCTGGGCCCTACATCAGAACCCGTTGGGAGTCTTGGATGGCGCCGCGATGACGCTGTTGACCATTCAAGTCAACCTCACCGCGGGCACGATTGCCCGGCAAGCTGCTAACCGACCAGAGTTGGTTCCGCTGGTAGACGACCTGCTGAACTACAGGAAGCAGTACGTGGAGTGTGCATGTCTTCTGCAGCTGTCATTGGTGCTGACGACCGTTTTACTCCACAGCGGACAATTTCTCATGACAGAAGTTGGGCATGGCCTGGACATCACCAACCTCGAGACGACTGCGACGCTCTTATCGTCTGGACAATTTATCCTACACACACCCACTCCAGATGCCGCGAAGTATGCTCTAGCTGCAACATCTGATATTGATAGATGCTAACATGACTGTCCAGGTTTATGCCTCCCACTGTACCAGCCGGATTGCCAACTATCGCGGTGGTGTGGGCTAAGCTCATCGTTCGCGGAGAGAACCTCGGTATCCGACCGTTTCTTGTTCCGCTCAACGACGGGGAGGAGATGTGTAGCGGAGTAACGTGCAGGTAAAGTTATGCTACACGTGGCCTTGCGTCTGACCCTTTCTCACGTTCTTGCCTTTAGATTGCTGCCTGAACGCGGCGGCTCGACCCCGCTCAACCACACTGTCACATACTTCGACCACGTGCGCCTCCCCGCCGAAGCATTGCTCGGATCGCTGAAGCTGCCTGCCTCTCCCCGAGCCGAACTCCTGCAGTCGATGTGGCGGGTGGTCTGTGGCACGCTCGCCATCGGCTGCGGTGCCCTGCCCGCATTGAAGTGCTGCGCCACGATCGGTGCCATGTACAGTCTACGTCGCCACGTCGGCCCGCCGGACCACCGCGTCCCCATCCTGCACTTCCGGACCCAGCAGATCCCGATTTTGGTCCTTACTGCGCAGGCGTATGTGATGGACGCGTTTGTTCAGTGGGCCACCAAGATGTTCAGCGATACGACCGTGGATGCGCGGGTTCGCCATGCCATCGCAGGGATTCTGAAGACCACGATCTTCCAGCACCTGAATGCGGGCATACTGGCCATCTCCGATCGCTGTGGCGTACAGGGGCTCTTCGGTCATAACCAAATGACTACCATGCATGTATGTTGTTTTCAAAGCGTCCACTCTATTTTTTACTGATTCAAATTTGATGTGAGAACGATGCACGGGGAATAGCTATAGCCGAAGGCGACATTCTGGTCCTCTCAATCAGTACGTAGGGTCAGTACATGCGGCAGGCCCACTCACAACTCACGCTTGTTTCCAGAACTCGCTACTGAGATGCTGCAAGGACACTACCACGCACCAGCTGCGCGCGACCCGACAAGCCTCCTTGCGCGCCACGAAGCCGGGCTCGTCGCGGAGCACTGCGCGACGCTCGCGTCCTCCGCCCACCACCGCAGCGACGCCGTCAACCGGCTCGTCCTCCCGCAGTGCCAGCCGCTCATCGAGGCCATGAGCCACCGCATGGCGCACGACGCAGCTGTTGCGGCGGGCGTCCGGCCGTGCCTTGTCGACCTCTATGTCGCGAGCGTCGTGCAGCTCGACCCGCTCTGGTACGCCGAGCACGCCGGCCTGTCGCGCCGCGCGATCGCCGCGCGGGAGACGGCGGCGCTTGACGCCGTGCTCCCTCATCTTGGGACACTTGTCCGGGAGATGGGCATGGAGCCCTGGATCACGGCCAAGATCGTCTCGGATGAGCGGTGGAACTCCTTCGTCGAGACTTGCGAGGAGTTCAGAGGCCGAGTTGTGGTGAACGTCTTTGACAGTGCGAGCGGGCTGCAGCAGGGCGTGGAGATGGTCAGCTCTCGCCTCTGAAGACTGCTTGGCTTGCGTATTACGCACTATAATATAAAATCATAGAATACACTAGTACTACTTAGTCATAATTTACGAGCGATAGCCCAATGATTTCTAGAAATAGCATCACGGAAACGGCGATTCTCTTTGCAAACGGGAGAGCCTTGTACCTATTGTCACTCAGTGCTCAGCCGAGCACGAGTCCAATCACATAGATACGAAGTCTATTTGCAATATGTACACCCCGTCGGTTTGCCAAAGCTACTCAGTCAAAGCGCACCGATCCACCGAGAGGTTCGCCGGGTTTCCCCACCAATTCGGGAAGTTGACGGCCCGGTTGCTTGCGCCGAAGACCGCGAAGCTCTGGAATGACCACTACATTTAGCACGTCACGAAGTGATGGTCAAGTGACAATGCGTCACCAGGATGAAGAGCAGGATCTCGCTGCCGCCGTCCAGCGCCGCAGACGTCAAGTAATTGTATTTCTTGAACCACGCCGGCCGTCGGGTTCGTGCCCACCATTGTGTGGCGAGCCCAAGAGTAAGCGCGGACCTGTTTGTGAAGTCAGACGCAAGCGAGATGTCAAGTCTGCCATGATGAGAGAATGGACGTACCACCATTGCCCGTTGACCGAGTAGGGTAGCGACCCCACATACAAAGCCACGACGGGAGTATTGATGTATGCAGAAGCTTTGGAGATGAAGGAGTCGGGCCTGGAGTATCTGTGGATGAGCCAGAAAGGAACGGGCAACAGGAGCCCGAAGATGACAGCGAACGGCACGAGCCAGTATGGCTTGCCCACTGTAAACCTGATATGGACGCGTCGCATGAATAGACTATACAGATAAATGCACGAACACGTACAACTCTTTGCCGAAGGCTCCCCATTGCAACGGACGCGGAATTGTATTGTTGGACGATATATCCGCTCCACTGCATCGTCAAATATGTGAGTTGAACTAGAATAATGCGATGGGCCTTATACGACTGACGATGCGAGTCCCGATGGGGTCAAGTAGGACCTCTCGATGATTATTCACAATGCTGATCATCACTACAACCAAAGTCAGCATGTGCGATATCATTGCTACGAATGGACGGACTGGTATAGTTGAAGATCGAACCGATAATGGACCCAGCCATCTGCGCAGCGAAGGTCACGCGAGGAGGAAGTTTGGTGTACTGTCCCAGCTTTAGATCTGTGAGGCAACTCGCTGAGGATTTTTCATGTGAAGATTAATCTGAGCTAACCTTGTAGCATCGCTAAAGCTTGAAACGAAGTGCTATTGCCGTACAAATTCACGTACATGACCGTTCTATCCGTATCGTTGCGTCAGCCGCACCCGCGAACGCGCATTGCCATAGTGCTGCTTACATGGGTTGCCCAGGGTGTATGAAGCCGGCTAGAACCTGCATAGCGTATCTTATGTACAACGAGAATCCCGTAGTGGCTGAGACTACACCACTCTTGAGTACTGTGCAAACTCGCGGAATATAAAAAGACGTACTAAACCCTAAGCACGTAGCAATGACCGCGCTGATGAGCGTGAAGAGGATGATGCTCCACCACGGCATGAGGGGCGTGGGCGTAGCATAGCTGCACCCGATACCGACTGCCAGCGAGGTGGTGAAGAGCGCCAAATACCACCACTGGGGAACTTCGGCATACTTCTTCATCTCTGCACAAACATTTGAGACTGCGCTTGGTGTGCGCGAGAGGGTATTTTACCCTGATAATGCCTGTCGTCGATGTCCTGTCCGCTCCGCATGAACTTGAACCCCGAGAACGCTGGCCGATGCACCAGGTGAAGGCATGTCGACCGTAAAATACGTAGCTCTGCTCACCGGCTTTCAGGTCTTTCCAATGCCACAAGCCGACATGGACGAGCGCCGCGCCGAGGCTGAAGTTGTAGCACACCTGGCTGACGACGTACGTCGCCGTGAAGCGAGGGAGCCCAACCTCGGCGAGCTTCGCCGGATCCAGTGCGTTCTCGGGAGTGAGAACGGCAGTCTGGTTGTACGTGTTCCCATTCTTGTCGAACAGTGCTTGAGACATGTACACGAGATCCCGGGCGTTGAAGTTGTTCTTGTAGTACGCAAGCGTCAGCACGAAATAGCCGATGAACATGCCAACTGGGGATGCGTGGGGAGGTCAGCTGAAGAATGTAGCACAAGGCGAGCATAGCTTACTCCACGAGTTGACCTCTGGTAGTGAATGTCGGGGTCAGCTGCTCATGTCGGAAGATTCCATGACAGTGTGGACTCACGCGTCCGAAGCGGCCACACCAGCGGGGTTGCTTGGGTAATGAGTGTCCAGCTCGTGCTAAAGCTGAACAGGCCAATTCCTTCGTTTGCCGACCCAGCGCCAAACAGATTGCGTACAAACGGCGAACGGCCGTTATCGATCAAGCATACCACGGAGAAAGCACTAAGGAGAGGGAAAGAGTACTGCGGAATCCTGAAGTTCACTTAGAACTGAGCGCTATACTCAAAAGGTACTACTCGTGCATGGGACGCACCATTCCCAGAAGAAAATGCCAGCGAAAACAATCCAAAAATATTTTCTGATAAAAGTGCATCAGTGACAGTTTGATTCTGTGAAGCTAACGCTCACCTCTTCTTGTGGTTGAGTGCGCCGCCAAAGTGTAAGCTCTGTAGCAGAGACACCACCGAGATATAGGACGGGTAAAATGCACTGAGGAAACATCAAAATCTATGCTGTGAGACACCATGAGTTCGCTTCAACACACTATGTCGGGTACACTAGTAAAGTGCGCACTAAGTAAACAACGCTTAATTAGAGCTATGATGATGCTTCAGATGACTATGTCTTACACATTCCGGCCAAGCCATAACCAAGCATTTGACTGGAAAAGATCTGGAAAATAGCCACGACTGCACTGAGCCTCTGGTTGTAGAACAAGTCTATGCGTTGGACGATATATCAGCAAGCAGGATCACGTACAGGACAACATAGCCTCACCAATTGCTGCGATGACCTCCATCGCGACCGCGACCGATGATGCGGTAGAAGCCATGATGACGATCGCAGCGTGTTCTGGGAAAGCCGGCGTCAAGAGGAAATGCTGTTTCGTGGAAGGGCCACAACGAACCCTTAATGTTAAACGGGCCGGGATTCAGATGTTTAAGCCAGCCTCTACTCGGGATGACAGCTTGAATGAGAAACGTTCAGCTACACTGAAATGATATGGGTGACTTATTTACTAACCCGCCATTCCCTCCCCCAGTACGTATGATATGATTAGACAGAACAGCTGAGATATAGTTGCGTTCTAGTGGATTTGAGCTATCAAATCCTTTTGAAAATGAAAGGAGCAATCCATACCTGGGGCTTGAACGTGTAGATAGTAGAAAGGATTGAGCTGAACACGCTTAGTCCAATACCAAGGAAGACCATCCTGAACGTGACTGCCGGTAGCGAAGGATCATCCTCTGTAGAGATAACCTATGTCTTGCACAGTGAGACCAGTCGCAAATGCAGATGTGTAGGATACTGACCTCAACCGCCACATCCTCCGCTTTCTCGATAACGGCAACGTTCTCGCTCTCGTCGTCTGGAATAACTGAGCTTTCCGAGGCATCGCCTGCCTTTTCTCCATCAAGTTTATTGAACGCAAGTACGCTCGCGGTGCGCTCCCGGTTGAGCACAGGGGTTTCGTCGAGCATCGCCGCCATCTTCAACGTGTCGTGCAGCGTTTCTGGGAGCGGGACGAGGGAGACGAGGGAGTAAACCACTGTACTGGTTCGTCTTATACAACCATCTACTTCTTGACGGAGAAGGACTTTTGATGGTGCTCACATGTCCTCAACCTCGAGGTCGGACGTCCGAGAACGTCGTCGGCATCACACAAGAGCATTGCGAGATCGGACCTCGCATTCGCTTGCTGCTCCGTGTAGACATGGTTTAGTGGATTGTGAGGCATCATTAGAGTCTCTTTCCTATAGCAGGCTTGAAGAGTGCAGGCGAAATATCTGTAAGATGAAGATAGGCACGAGAGAGCTTTCGCAGCGCTTAGTGGAAGAGATAACGACCTATCTATCGCACCTGTGCTTGGTTCAAGTGGCATTCTTCGTGAGTTGAGAGGCTCTGAGATGCACGCTAGCCAGCGTCACAATGATAGGGCTATGTATGGATTGAGCAGGGTAATGAACCTCCGGAACGCGGCCTGCAGCCGGCGAGGAGTGTATGGAACGAACATGAACATATTTGGTATTGTAAGTGAACGCAATTCGCCTCGCTATTCAATATTCAGTGACAGTGTACACTTCAACCAAAGGTTGTGTTTGAACTCACAATTAGTTACGACCTTCCTTTTACGAGGGAAGAGCAACCCCATGCGATTCATTTAATGGAGTCGACGCGTCTAAGCGCACCTCTCTTCTTCAAAGTGCGGGTAAGAATCAACAGCACAGCAATGGCTAGCAGCCCAAAGCGTGGGCTGCAGAGTTATCCAAGTGTTGTCACTTAAAACTTTCCAGCTCGGGTCACGGACTTCGAGTAATTGTCGAAGAGTTGGCTGGAGCGCGCCCAACTCGACTGGTAGATCAAGTCGTGCTTTGCTACAGTCTAGTGGGTTTCAGGCTGCTTCAGCCCTACACAGTGGCGTTGAGTAAACCGTCTGAAATGGCTGGCTGCAGGAGAACATCCGACTCGCCGAGAAGCGACGATGCGATGTTCCGGCAACTCCCGTGATGGCGGCGGGTCCCGACTCCCGACTCCCGCACGCGCTCCGCCCTTCGTTGGGAACCAACCAGGGGGAGGCACGATTGCAAGCGCTGATATCGACTCCTAAGGGCGTCTGTACGGGACCCCGTAGACTACGTAGCACAGAGGACTGCAGCAGAGCTGCAAGATACAAGTCGTGGGCTCGTGGAGAAGCAATACATGATTTCTTTTCAGGATATTCAGTTTTCAGAGTCCACACCTGATTCATTTTCCCCCTGCTTTTGAGCGCAAGGCATATAACTTGAGTTCAAAGTAAGTAAATTCGAGTCAGACGTGAAGATCGCAGGTAGAAAAAAGGCCCTGGTTACTTCCATAGAGATAATTAAATGCCTCGTAGTCCATAGCAGTGACTCCCTACAATACGAGCTCCTTTCAGACGTATTCGAGCAAGCCTGCTCGTTTCCCTCCTTGGCTCAGCGAGCGCTAAGATGGATAGGACCCCGAGAACCGGAGCAGGCCATGGGAGCAAGTCGATATCAGCGCTTGCAATCGTGCCTCCCCCTCGGACAAGAGGCGACCAAAAGTCGAGCGCCGTACACTGACCTCCCTTTGCAATCAAAATGCCTACAGCTCCTCGACAACGCGTCCGTCCGTCATAAAAATTACATGGACGTTTCCGCAAGTAGCACAAATAGGGTCTCTCGTGTATAACAGAATTGCGAAATCGTAATGCTTGAGCTTGTAGAAGCGAAATACTCACGGCTGCTCCACACATCAAAATTTCCTGTCCAAATTGGGAAAAGAAGTTTTGCGAATAACTCGTCAGGGTTTTCCAGTATACTCATAATTTTGTCATATTCCGATAACCAGACATCGGTAATAGGTCCCTTTGTGGAGTTCCGAAGGCGAACGGATGAGAACTCGATGAGCTACATCCACACAAAGTTGGTATCTCTACGCGCGCTTAAGAGGTCAGTGTACGGCGCTCGACTTTTGGTCGCCTCTTGCCCTCGGAACCAACACCTCAAAGTTGGCTACCAGAAATACTGCTCTGTTAATTGTGTTTGCCGACCTGAAATACACCATTCAAATCAAAGCGACCAACTCAGTGAGCAGCTGGTGTCCCGACTGCTGCCACATCTCCTGTGAGTGATGATGTCGGAGCGATGTTGTGAAGAAATATATGTTACGAGTTACGGCTGGACGGCGTCCGGTGCGTTTTCAGCCGCATATACGTTCTTGAAGATCACTCATACCAATTTATATAGTGTGTTCGCCTGCGAATGGGGATTGTTACGTTCCTCACTATAACAGCACAGGTGGCCGTCTGAGCGAATGAACGTGCGCGCACAGAAGTGAAGTATTTATGCTGCAGCCTAAAGGTTCCACACGCAAGCCAGACGGGTCGTCTCCACGCAAGCTCACGCTGCTAGACGGGCGAGCTTGCAATGGTCACGCAAAAGTAGAATCCGTGCGTCATCATGTACGGTACCTCACGCTGCTGAGTATCATCAGTACTGTGGTTTTGTTTTTCGTTTACACCGGATTGCTAGCTGCTGTATCGCAATAGGGATCGAACTCAAGTACTTTTGATACAAAGATAATACACTAATAAGCTTAAGACAGTAACGGAATATCTCGATAGCGCGAAGAATAAATATGCGTATAAATAAGGTCTAGAAAGCTCTCATGCGCTCATGCACTCTGTGCAATCCAATCCTGCAGCCAGATTTTGCTCGCGATAATGCTGGACACCTTTTTCGTCCGCAGGAGACCGATCTGTCCTGCCGGCCTCGTCCACCCATCTGGCAACCGGTCCTCCCCAAACCACTGCCTCACGAACGTCTTCGGCACCTGCAGCGACTTGTCCGACGCGCCGGGCACCGCGGCTTCGCGCCAAACGCGAGCAGCGTGAGCGCCGCCTCGCCGTGCGCGATCTCCCGGTGCACCCGGTCGAGCGACGTGTGCACCTCGAGCGCGCGCCGGATGCGCGCGCGGACAAAGTCGTCCAGGCCGAGGCTCTGCGCCTGGCCCGCCGCGCAGCCCTTCTCGCCGCGCCGGGCGTCGCGCGTGTCCGCGGTCTGCAGCAGGCGGCACAGGAGCGAGGTGTCGGGGTGGTGCGGCGCGAAGGACTGCCCGGGCGCGGCGTCGGCGTGCGCGAGCGAGCAGTTGTGCTCGATGCGGTTGTGCCGTGAGAGCTCGTGCAGGCTGAGGCGCCCCCGCGTCCCGCAGAGGAGTATGCCGAAGGTGGAGAGGAAGATGGCGAGGGGTAGGAGAGATTGTACACCAGCCGGAGGGATTGTATGAGCTGCCACCAGCCGATGTCACGTCCGTCGCGGGGCCTGGAGTGAAACACGGTCAGTGAGAGCAAGTGGGGGTAAGTACAACGATACGCACAGATACCCGTGGTTGGCAAGTGCGTTCAAAGCAGGACATGGGCTTCTGCTATCGCCTCCCCGCCCACGCACGAACGTATGATCATTCGAGGTACTGAAGCCCATCCTTGCCAGAGGTTTTCAAAGCGTTGTAGGTATGCAAGGTGGGTGGAAGAGAAAAGCCAGGTGCAAGTATAATAAGTAAGTGGGCTGCAAGCTGCGCTGACGCTGTGGAGAACGGTCGGGATTGGGGAGCCGGCTTACTTGTGGCCGGTCTGGATGGTTCGTATATAAAGCCCGCGGTGGCAATGCAGGAAAGCGAGAGAAAGGTACGCGGTGCGACGGGTGCTGATATGATGTGGTCTGGTGGAACTTGAAAGGCTCTGCAACCGCGCCATCTCCGGTTGCATCATTGGCTTGACGTTCGGCGTCCCCTCACGGATTATCCCAAATCATGTCAAGGCCGAGAGAAGTGTTTAACAAAGGAAGCAACATACTCGGCAATACTCGGCAACAATCACAACGAGAGAACTGAGAGCGAAATGGGCGCTGACCGCTGACAGTGGGCGGTCTCTAGCCCACATGCCCGCAGGGCTGCTGAAGGAAATAGTTGGGAAATGGCCTTCGTGCCGCGTGTGAGTCCCCAAGGAAAACTTTATCTTACGGAGATCGGGTCAGAGTGTCAGTCCACAGTTTGAGCACAACGAGCGGTGTTCCTCTAAAGACTCATCCCATCATGAAACATTGATACTATACCACAGCACTTGTGCATGGGCGCCAGCTCTGCATCATACGCCGGAAGACAATGCATACCGTCAGCGGTCAGCATCTGTCATTTTCGGACAGCCTTGTAAACGCATGGTCGATCGCTGGAGACCATCTCGTTGTCAAGCCATCAAGCGCCGGACGGTAGCAACGACGTACGTTCAAAACTCGACACCAAGATGAAGTGTTCGTGGAAGGTATTCCATGGGTGAGGGAATTGTAGTATGACCGAGAGGCGATTCCGCGCATTGCAGCAGGCCCCCAGACTCCTTCCCGTCTTAGCTCGGACGAAAGGGAGAGGGGAGGCAGGAGGAGAAGGCGCTAACAGTAGAGATCTGGTGATGCCGATCCTTTAACGAGCCTCCCTAACGTCCTCGCACGACTGGCAGAAAACATTGGGTAAACAATGACATAAGCACGGCATCGCTCCGGCATCCTATTTTTCCACGAGACAATTGCTGGAATTCGTTGCGTGATGTGATCAATCACACGCTTCATGCATCCCGTTCTTGGCTGACTGCATGAATCTCCCTCCGCCGCTGTAGTGCCCGACTCATTATGTCCGCATTTCTTCAGCACTTGAACTGTGACACAAGTCTCAAACATCAGTTACAATCAACCTTTATAAATGAAATGTCATTTTCTTCGTTTTTCTGGCCATCGCCTGTTGGAATTCCTCAGTTCGCTCGCTTTCTGACGAAGCGTCCTGAAATGCCACTTTGCAGTGTGTATTCTGTCCACCGCTTGCAGCCCGCCAAAGGGCCTTTTGGTCACAGGCTGGTTTCATAAAATATGAGCAGACGTTCTAAATTTTCCAGCTCGGCATGGGGTCTGTATTGACGAAGAGCCTCGCGACGCGAGTACTTACAGTAGCCACTTGCTTAGGAGCCTTCGTGCGGTCAGCCAAGAACGGGATGCATGAAGCGTGTGATTGATCGCATCATGCAACGAATTCCAGCAATTGTCTCGTGGAAAAATAGGATGCCGGAGCGATGCCGTGCTTATGTCATTGTTTACCCAATGTTTTCTGCCAGTCGTGCGAGGACGTTAGGGAGGCTCGTTAAAGGATCGGCATCACCAGATCTCTACTGTTAGCGCCTTCTCCTCCTGCCTCCCCTCTCCCTTTCGTCCGAGCTAAGACGGGAAGGAGTCTGGCAGGCCCCCCGAATATCGGTTTAGATGTACGATCAAGCGCCGGACATAAATCGTCGCGCCGAGGCGCGAGCCCCGATCTGCTGGAGGACATAAAGGGCAAAATTTGGCCGAAAGTCCGATCTTGTGCGAGGATATAGACCGTGCCCGGACGGGGGAGTCCGATCCAGCGCCGGACATAATTCGGCCATGCGGCGACCAACCTCGCGCTGATAAGTGGTTTGTTATCGACCACAAATTGGAGCTTACCAATACATGTATCTGTAGGTGGCCTTTTGTAGTCCGATAACAAACTGATAGTATCAGTTCGTTACCTCCATGCGTCTGCGAACGAGACTGCAACCAGCCCGAAGTGGCGCATCGCAGTGTGCTACGTCACACGCCCATCAGCCCAAGGTTGCTCAACATTCAATGTTGCTGCCAGCGGGCTGGAACGTTCCGTCTCGGGAGCTTGTAGTATGCTACATAGTGTGAGAGGCTTTGCGCGAAGTGCAAGCGATTTTTGGCATTTTCCTGTTATTTCTGCGATTTTTTGGAACATATACCCGAAAAAGGCTATAAATCGGCCAAAATGAAGGACCCCGATCAAGCGCCAGACATAAACAGCCCAAAACCTTGAGGACATAAAACCCCTAAAAGGGGTCACTTTGGATCGTACATCTAAACCGATATTCGGGGGCCTATTGCAGCTCGATGCTCCCTTTGAAAAACAGCGTCCTTGAGTTCGGAGCTGTACTGTCCGGCGCCACATCCGGCCAAGGCAGAAGCTCCCCCGTAAGAATGTATGATAGCAACGGGCAGGCTCGGGACAAATCGACTATGACGACTCCGGTACGTGAACGGACAGTTTTGGTGCCGACAGCTGTGAAAGGTAGTCCTGCAAGCTGGAGTTAGAGTTCCGGTGTAGACAGAGACAGATGCTAGGCGCTTACGCGAAGCCACCGCTCTCGTTGCTCTGGGACATGATCGAAGTTAAGATATCGCTTGTCGTGCTGTAGATGCGAGCAGTTGGGCGATCGTTGGGTGACAGTTCGTAAACATAGAACATAGAACATATCAGATACGGAATCAAAGATAAATCAAAGAAGAGTACGCACCTTCAATACCATGACCATCTCTTTCAAATCCACTGTCTTTGCCAACGCCTTCATGTCAACCATCTCTTCGTCCTCGGCCGCCTCGCCGATGTCATCCGCTATGATCGTCTTGTCCACACCACTGCCCCCAATCTTGCCCAACCGGCCCCAGAATTCGACGAACGCGTTCTCGCCAAGCATCTCGTCAAACCCACGCCGCGCCTCCGTCGTCCGCTCGCGGTTCCACCGCTCGTACTCGCCTTCGAGGCGATGAATATCAAAGCCAAGCTTCGTTGCGGGTAACGACGAAAGTAAGGAGGCAACCGGGAGGTCGGTGAAAGGCGTGGCGAGCGAAGGGGCGTGCGACTGGAACAGCGCGTGTAAGTTCGTGAGGTGCTTTTGGCGGAGGGTGTTGAGATGCGAGTGGAAGAGGTGCAGTTGCTGATTGACGGGCAGGACGGAACGTGTGAAGCGCGGGTCGGTCTTCAGTTGCGGGAGGACGTCATCCCATGTTACCTATGCGCATATATACAGCGAACCAACGCAAAAGGGCAAGATTAGACATCTGCACACATTATAAGAGTCATCGTACCTGTGGGTCACGTATGGCATCAACCAGTAATGTCCTAAATGAGCCAATGGCGAGCAAGGACCAGGTCAGTGGCGCCGAGCAACTGAAGCACATATCCAGGAAACTACTCAGCGCACCTGAACTCCATTTCTGCTTCACCCTTGTTCAGCCCTGACCTGCTCCGGTCGATCTCGGCGTCCACCTTGCTACGCTCCGTCTTGATTTTCTGCTCTCGATCCCGAACGGCGCGTTCCTTTCGCAGCTGGCGCTGGCGTTCCCTGTCCTCCTCGTCCTCAAGGAAGTCCTCTGTTTTCTTCTCGTCAGAGAGTAATTGACCAGGTTCGGGGGTACCCATTCTTGTGGCTCCGCGGGCTTTGAGGAAGGTATCGAACAGTTCTTCACGTAACGACGAAGAGCCCACAGCGTCGTACCGAGGGTCATCTACAATCTTCCGCTTCACCTAGAAGAATTCAATACAATGCTTGACTGGGCATCTTGAGGAACGCCTACATCTTTCCAGACAGCCCCTGATGTCGCTATGCCGCTTTCTCTTAGAAGAGCAAAGAAGTCCGCCTCGGCCTTCTGGGCCGCCGCGCGCTTCTCTGTAATGGGGGCAATTTGTTAGCATTTCAGTAATTGCAGATATGAAGGCAGTAGACTGACTCTCGCCCAGTTCTTTCAAGTAGTCTCTGAATCTCTTCTCGCGCTCCCTGTCGTCCTTGCCCCAGCCATAAAAGCGTCGGTCCTTCTTCCACTGCCGTCGCCATTCCGACCAGCTCGTCCGGGTGCTCTTCACCTCCTCCTTCAGCAAGCTCTCGAATTCCTCCTTCGGGTTCGCGTCAGCTTTCTCTTTCTTCAATTTCGACGCGCGCAGTTCGCGGGCGCGGTCTCGGCAGTATTCGTCGAAAGCCTCCTTTCGTGCGGACACAGAGGGAGGAGCACGTAACGCGGATCGTTGATGAACAGCGGGAGGGAGGTGTCCCAAGGGTGCAAGGGATTCACTTCTTTCTCGCGAAGTAGAGTCTAAAATGTATAACATTAATCGAGAATGATAACGGACAGAAAGCAACGTACTTTGAATAACGCCTTGGCCTCGTCAACCGAGAGGTCGACGCGCTCAGGCATGTTCAACTTCGCCGCCTTCAGAGCCTCTGCCTCTGACTTTGCTCTCTCTTTCTCCTCTACCTCTGCTCGTTTCTTCGCCTCTTCGGCCTTCTTCTTTTCCTCTTCCGCTTCGGCAGCAAGCTGTGCGGCCGCCTCAAGCTGCCAGTCCTCCATATCGCTGTCCTCCTCTTCCTCACTCTCGTCATCGTCGCCTTCCCCGTCCTCGTCGTCATCCAAGCGCGCTTTCTTCGAAATGACTACCTCGTCCATGGGCTCAGGCTCTGCAGCCTTGCGTTTGGCAGCCGACTCCTTCGCCTCGCGCTTCACCCTCTCCACCTCCTTCGCCTGCTCCTCCTCGGCCCGCCGCTTCTCCTCTGCAGCGCGCACAGCCGCCTCCGCCTCGTCTTTCTCCAGCTGCTCTACGACGTCCTTGATCTCCTCAGGGACCGTCCATATGCTGCGCTTCTCCTTCGTGTGCGTGTAGAAGGTGTTGCCCTCGGTTGTCTTGACGCGAAGCCAGTCTGTCCCGGGAATGGGGGTCTTGACAAGCGGCTTCTCCTTCTTCTTGGGCTGCGCCTGGGCAGAGGGCACTACGGGCACCTGGCCGGGGATTACGGGAAATGCAGGCAGCGGCCGAATATAGGTAGACTCTTGCGTCGCGGCATTGAAGTAGTACGGTTGACCGCCTGGGCCTGACGATACGGTTCAGCCTGAACCACGCACAGCGAGAAGATGGAAGGTTACCAGCATGTTCGGTCCAGCCTGCAGGCAATGGCGGTGGTACACTGGGGACGAACGAGACAGACATCGTGGGCCGTCACCGAATGCTGGAAGAGTGTGTGCTCAGAAGCCGTGTGCACCTACAGTAAAGGATAGTACACCTGGACTTATGAAGGATATATTATACATAATTTTTGAGTTACGCAAGGCCTTTTAGCTTAGTTGGTTAGAGCGTGGTGCTAATATCGTGGGATATTACGTGATTGTGCGTGAGAAAAGAGTATTCTTTTGTTTTTGCTGAAGTGAGCAGCGCGCTGGCTCCGAGCGCCGAGCGGGGTCGAACGGGGTGCATATTTCGATGTCACAGGTTCGACCCCTGTAGGGGCCACTTTTAGTGAGAACAGAGTTGTTTTTTGTTGTTTTTACTGAAGTGAGCAGCGATGGCATTACCCATGTTTCGCAAGTAAGAATCTCAGTGTTATGTAAACAAATAAACACTCGCATCTTGGTATAAATGAGGGATAATATCTTAAGTATTACAATTTATTGCACTCAGTCAAGGCTCAATGGCTCACTTATCCGAGTGCTCTGTACCACTAAATTCAGCAATATGCATCGCTGCACAGATGTACCTACTCCCTACCTGAAGGGCCAGCTTACCTGAAAACGTGGAAGCAGCAAAATCAAATAGTACTTAGAGTTAAGTGATAACTGTGAGTAATCATATCAATATTGAATGTTTATGCAGAAATATATAATATGCTTTGGCTCACAGTGTGTTGTAATCAGCGGAATGAGGGCTGTCGATTTTATTTTATTTCTTTGCAGGTTTAGTTAGAAAGCGGGAGCGCCACAAAGTCTTTGCCATCTACGGCGTAGCGCTGCATGTACAATCAAAGTGCCACGTACTGTACCTAGCAAGCGTCGTTCCTTTTACTTTGTTTCGTACGGTGAAGGACACGCAGCGGCATGAATCAAGTACATGCCGTGTTCGTTGGCCGCCATGGCCCGGCACGGCAAACGTCGCGAGCGCACTCGCTGGCCGCAATGCCGCGACCACAATGCCTTGGTCTTGCCGGCTGGTACTGTCCAAGCACTTTAGCTCCCTCAACCAGTGGCCACTTTGCTGATCAGCCCTTCGGTGGTCAGGCCTCTTGAGTCGGATAGACGCCGTAAGCGCTCTGCTCACATCTTCTCTATTGTTCTACCAGGGTTCCTACTTGACGATGTCTATTGTCTATTGTCCTGGTATCTATTTGTGTCTGTTTGTAGTACAGCCACCCAGTATTGTATATAAGGCAGCTCTCTGCGCCATACATAATAAGACTCTTACAACTCTCAACCCACTTACGTGTTAACCAACCAGCCTACAGGTGAGTAACCATCCTAGCTTCCTCAGGCCTCGGTAGGAGTGTACGCCACAGATGCGCTGCACTTCTATAGGTTATGAGCCCCGATGACAGCGGTTGATTGCGCCCGTCACTGGCAGCAACAACCAGCTCATTGGTAAACTTCGCCTGTACCTACTCGCTGCCATCGTGCGCGACGGTTGCGCTACCTAGCGCACCGTCTGCGCCCGGGCAAGCAGAGCAGGCACGAGGGCGCCCCTTAGAGCCCCTCCTTGGCTAAAAGCCAGGTCAGTACATCGTACTGACTGTTCTGTCCTCTGAACTCATGTCTTCCTCACTCGAGAAGCTTGTCCCCGTCCTCGACGGAACCAACTGGGAGCACTTGAACGACACCTTGAAGTCGTTCCTGGGCACTCAGGGCATCTCTCGTCAGCTCTTGACGACCCAGCCGACGGTGCCGGTCTTTATTCGCACTGTCCCGGCAGCTCCCGCTCGCCCCGCCACTCCAACCACCGCTGGGCTTCCTGCCAGCGGCGAGGTTCCCGGTAGCGAGCATGAGCACTCAGGGCCGTCGACAAGCTCGACGACTGGATCAACGACGACCTCCGAGGCCATGGGCTTCATCCGCCTTCGCTTGACATACCAAATTGGACAGTCAGTGAAGAACGAGACGACAGCCAAAGCCCTGTACGAGTCCTTCGGAGGCCACTTACACCCAGAATACTCTAGGTGACGGCCTACGCCGACTTCAGGGGCCTCCTGGAAACTCGCCTCCCGAGGATCAGTCTCAGCGCCTGCGATCGCCAAGATCCAGGCACATGTCGACCGCTGAGCGCAGCGCATGCGTCTGTGGACGACTACATACACCTGATGCTCCTCATTTCGAAGACACCAGGGTATGGTAAGCACATCGCCACCGTCGCCACGCTAAACCAAAAGATGGTAGACACATCGCAGACTCCCACCCGGCTGGGGCCCCTGATCCCAGGCAATACGGGAGGCAGCTCATCGCTGCATGGGAGCAGCGGAAGCTTTCCGAGTGGACAGCGCAAGCAGACCGAGTCTGCCCAGCGTCACCGCTGTCAAGAACAAGGGGAAGGATC
>JAKOGH010000368.1:0-52420 GCA_024811115.1 Terana coerulea
GACCTTCCCGATGAGAAGGACGATAAGCCCAAGCCGTCGCCAGCTCGAGCCTGCTCCCCGACTAATCTGAGGAACACATTCATCGCGCGTCGAATCCTCGTTCACGAAACTTCAAGGGTTTTCAGGCGGCTCAAGCGAAAGCACATACGAAGAGCCTAATCATTTCTCAACTACTGTTGTACCATAGTGTTAGACGAATCATCGCAATGTTATTCTGGGGCGTCTGCCGAGCAGCGCGCGGTTCAACACCGTGCTTAATTCCCGTTCATTACCGGAAAACACGCTGCACCAGCAGTAGAGAACCTGTGCCAAAACCCAAACGGTAAGAGAAGTACCATGACCCGGCGCGATCCATCAGTGGACCACGTACGATGCCGGCGGCTGTTAAAATTCTGAAGGATGGTGCATGCAAAGCGTCGTGCAGATGCCACGCTAGCAAGCGCCCAAAATATTGCTTCTATGTCACGGTATCGAAGCAACTATATACCTTTCTAATTAAAGAGTCGCCAGACATACATCCGAAAAGGCAATCGATTGATGTCCCAACGATTGTCACTACATTGGACACCTCGAATCCTTTCGCAAAAGCTCTGTGACTGATGCACTGGATCTTCAATCGATCAGACATTCAGACAGGAACACGGCATTGCAACAACCAAATTGCCTATTCCAATCCCAGTGTACAACGCCGACGGCAGTCATAATGTCGGCCGTCCGATCACGAATGTGCCGATCTCAGAGTCAAGATTCAGGATCACGCGAGCGAATGTCATTCGTCACCAACCTCGTAATACGTCCATTTTCCTAAGTATGAGTTGGAATTACACAACCCATCAATCAACTGGAAAGATCGCACACTCAGTTCGATAGATGTTCAGCCACTTGCGATTACGTACAACGCCTAATTGGCATTGGAGGATGACGAGCACGAAATCCCGAATGATCCGAGGCTCATCTGAGGAGGGGAACAAATCTTCGTTTTCAACTGGCAGCGCTACATCGCAACAGGCGGCGCTCACATCCGCGCTAAAACCAACGTGGCTGGATCTGGCAATCGAAGAAAATGCAAAGAAAGCAAAGAAACCTTCGAGGAACTAGTCCCCTGAGTACTATCACGAGCAAGGACGTCTTTGCTAAAGAAAACTTCGATTCACTACTGTAACGACGCCTGGGACCACGCGATTGAGCTAACGCCAGCGCTACGCGCCAGTGGGAGGAAAATCGTACCTCACACGCTGGGATGAAAGCTAGACGATTTCTTAGAAGAGAACCTTCGACCGGACGTATCCGCCCTTCTAAGCCACTCCTGGCAGCTCTGTTCTTCTTCGTCGCTAAGGAGATGGCTCACTTCAACCTGCATACAGGACTACCGCAAGCTTAACGATTTAACCATCAAGAATCGTTACCCACTTCCTTCGATCCAGAACTACAGACAAGCTGAAAGGTCCAAGTACTTCACGAAGTTAGACATCGGGATGGGCTACAACAACATTCGGATCAAGGAAGGCGATGAAGAGAAAGCGGCGTTCATCACAAACCGCTGACTCGAACCCCTAGTCATGTTCTTCGGTCTCACCACCCGCCAGCCACGCTCCGTACAATGATGAACGACATCTTCCGAGATCCGATCCAGGAAGGACACGTGATGGTCTACATCAACAACATCATGATCTATACCAAGGGATCCTAAGAACATCGCTGCATTGTGCAACGAGTTCTGGACGTAATGCGAACACCGGTTGTACCTCGGCGAAGTGTGAATTCGAACAGCTTGAGATCGAATACCTCGGCATGATCATCTCCGAAGGACAAGTCCAGATGGATCCAGTCAAAGTAGAAGGCGCCAAGAAATACCGAAGCCCACGTGCAAACAGGACATTCAGGCATTCCTGCTTTACCAACTTCTACCGGCGATTCATCAAAGACTGGCAAGATTACGGCCGCTTCACTCCCTCACCGGCAATGCCACATTTGTATGAACTCCGAGCAAGCCGAAGCCTTCGAAGAACTCAAGAACCGCATCTGCTCCACTCCAGTCCTAGCAATGCCAACGGACGAGGACAAGTTCTGAATTGAATGCGACGCTTCGGACTTTGCCTACGGTGCAACCTCGAGCAACACCAGACAAATGGAAGCCTGTCGCATTCCTCTCTAAAGCGTTCACAGCCACCAAGCGCAACTATGAGATCTACGATAAGGAACTCATGTCTATCATGTCGGCACTTGACGAATGGCGCCAGTACCTAATGGGGCGCTTCGGCAGGACTTCGAGATCTGGACAGATCACAAGAACTTGGAATACTTCCGGGAAGCCTCGAAGCCGAACTGACAGCAAGCACGTTGGTGTGCCGAACTTGCCGAGTATCATTTCCTGCTTCAGCACAAACCGGTCGGACCAACTAGGAAAGGCAGATGGACTCTCGCGACAGGCTGGATATGAGAACAGAAAGGACGATAACGCAGACATTGTAGTATTAAAACCAGAACACTTTCGCGAACTATCTCTACGTAACATAGATCAGCACATGCTGACGGACCAGCCACTTGAATGGCTCGTAGATATTAAAAAGCACAAAGCCAATAAGGACAAAGTAGTTACGATAGCGCTGTAAAGAAGGAGACGGACTGGAAGACGAAGAAGGATTGATTACCTGGAAAGATCGTATCTACGTCCTCGTACATCGGAAACTTCGCCGAACAGATCATCAAGCATCACCACGACTCGACACTTCATCGGACATCCGGCCAACACAAGACCCACGAGTTGATCACGCGCAACTACTGGTGGCCACGATCCGCGGAGACATTAGGTGGCACGTCGAAGGATGTGTTGACTGTCAGAAGACCAAGGTTCACACCGGTCCAAACTCGGCCTGCTTCACCCAAACGAGATTGCCTCGACCCTGGGAGATCATCTCTGTCGACAAAATTGGTCCACTCCTCCGTCGCTAGGATTCGATGCTATCATTGTGATTGTCTGTATGTTCTCCAAACAGATAATCTGCATCCCTCCACCATCGAGCTCAACGCTGGCAAGGATGGAGCAAAATCCCGCGCGACCGCAGTTGTCGCCCATCACGGCATTCCACGAAAGATTGTTAGCGATCAAAGAGCAGAGTTCAAGAACGAGTACATATCTGAACTCTATAAGTCTCTGGGAATCGAAGCCAACGCATCCATGGCCTATCATCCGCAGACCGACGGTCGACGGAACGGATTAACGCTGAAGTCGAACAGTACCTTCGGCTTTTCATCAACTATCGACAATCCGATTGGGAATGGTTACCCCTCGCATCATTCTCGTACAACAACAAGGTCAACAGCTCCACCGAACAAACTCTGTTCTTCGTCAACAAAGGCTATCACCCTAACTCCGGGAACGAACCCTACCGGAGTAAAAAGGAAAACCGTGAGAGACTTTGTAGATCGGATGAAATTAGTACGAGAGGAAATGCAGGCAGCCATCGGATTAGCACAGGAGACGATGAAGCGCCTGTGATCGACGGAAAGGGAAGACACGTGAATACAAGCCGGAGACCTGGTATGGCTTGAAGGGACCAACATCACAACCGATTGACCGATGAAGAAGCTCGACAACAAGCGCTACGGCCCGTTTAAAGTCAAACAAAACACGGCGCCTCCGCTACGAGCTTGAACTTCCCAAAGCATGGAGAAAGATCTATCCCACGGTCGATGAGATGTGGCTCTCACCGTTCGAGAGCCCTCCTTCGAATCCCAGACAAGTGAACCCGAAATACCCAATCTAATTGATGGACAAGAAGAACATGAGGTCGAAGAGATCCTGGACGCTAAGCTAGACAAGGGAATTCTCAAATACAAGGTTCCATGGAAGCACGAAGCGGTTCGCCAAGTACACATGGGAACCGTGATCCAACCTCACCCACTGTCAAGATCTCATCGATGCTTTCTGAGCGACGTGGGCGCCCTCGTCCGTTGACTATTCAAATTCCCCCCGTCGTGTTCAGCCCCCAACGTCAATCAATTCATCGGACATATCGGTTCCAGGCTCTATAATTGGGAAATAGGTCATACAGATAGAGACGCCGAGTTCTATGGATCACGCCGGACGTAATCCTTAGAGAGGGGTTATGTCATGAACTTCTGGGCGTCTCTAGGGTATTCTTTTCATTTCCATTGTCTTCTACCCCTATCTATTGTTCTCTCATCGATACTCATGGTTTCCGTATGTTTCTCCATTGTTCTGGACCGCTCTAGTACATACACGAGGATACCGGGTGGTACTGTACAGTTTAGGACTACACCTGTATAAGTAGCTACCGTCTGCAACAGAGAAAGCCAGTCTCAAGCTGGTCTATTCCCCAGTTAGTTACTCGGAGACTGCACCACTATTTCCGTCCCCAGTTGAGAGCGTCGCACCTGGTACAGTTGTACTAGTTGTTGTTGACACTCCTGCGGCTTCAGGTTTTCACATCCAGGCTAACATACTGGTAACAGGGGCATATGTGATTCTGTTCCTACTGGCCATCTGGTCCACGTATGGGTCTACAAGGAGAGCTTCCACGCTTCTGAGAGTAATAAGCATCAGCCTGTACGTCGGGACAAGTAGCGTGAGCTGTTGAAGAAAGCGCTGCTGTGACTGACGACACTCATTCTGTTAGGTGTGCGATGCTCTCTGTCAACTTCAGCATGGTGCTGGCGATTTTCGTGTGGTGCCAGGAGCCGGCGTCTCCTACAGAGTCTGAGATCCGATTTTTCTATGCTGTCGAGGGCGTATTTGAGTAAGATCCGCTTGACTCGTAACTACTATTCAAGTCGCTGATATATTCTTCTCGTAGGTTGACCAGAGCGATGGTGGTAAGATGGATCAAGAAGGCGTACGTCTGATGGGTGCTGACGGCGCGTAGTGCCTGCTGTCCGACGGCCTCCTCGCATGGCGGTTCTGCATACTATACGGTCGAGCGAGATGGGCGACGATATCGTCGTCTCTGGTTGTGGCAGCCATAACCTGTACGTGTCCTTTGATTAACTTGTCTACACGTGTCTGACGAACTGCTCGCGGTCCTCGGGCTCTTTGCACCCATCCTGGACCTTCTGAGTTTGCTAGACGGCCCCACGAGCTTTCTGAACACCGCACAGCCGCTCATTGCATACGCATGGCTATGGTGCATGTTCGCCAGCAACACCTTGCTCACGGCAGCCATCATCGGGAAGATCGTGTACGTGCGCGTGCCTGTGCGAGCACCTGCGCATGTGTGGCTGACGCAGCTGTGGTTAGATACGTGCGGCACCAAAGCAAGATATGCACCGCGCTGCCGTCCGCAGGCTCAAAATACGCCCTTCCGCTGGAAGCAATCATCGAGTCGTCGCTCGTTGCGTGGATTGGGATCATCCTCTACGGGATTTACGATGCGACGCCGAGTCCGGTACGCCATCGCCATCATGTATTGAGTCTCTGCTGGAGCTGAAATCTTTTCACTCTAGCCTAACGCAGCATACAACGACTCTGTCAAAACGGCGCTTGGTGTCAACCGTGTGATGTATTACCTCCTCCCTATCTTCTTCGTACGTACCCTGCCTTCGTCGAGTCTAATAGCCCCATCGTCGCTCATGCACTACTCTTTCTACAGGGAATCTCACAATGCTTACTTACGGTCCGTGTCAGCCTCGTCCACCGGCCCCTCGGCGGCGACACCGGCATCAACACCACAGACGTCGCATCCCGGATACGCTAAGATTCTTGGTACCTCGGATGCTCACGAGGGCTCCAGGACCAGTTACATGCAGACGGGTGGCAGTGTTACCGAGAATGTATTGCACATTAAGCAGGATGGGACACTATCTCATGTATGACATACAGGTACCAATCTTTCCTTATTATTAGCGTATACTATATGTAACCAATAAATTACTCTTTCCGCTGTGACGTCCATGTAGCTGGCACCTGTGAACACTTTACGTCTCTGTCACTCATTTCCTTCGCTGTGGGGTGGCAATATTACAACTCCAAACATCAGCGCAGTGTCGTACACGGAAACCAGTCTCCAAACGCACTGGTACAGTATAGCCCAAACTTCCACCCTCCAATCTATGGGTCGGGTTGATCTGGCCGTTGTGTCGTCAAACGACAGAGAGAAGCCGGAGAAGGAACCGGCGATCGAAGTGGCACCGCCGTTGAGCGCGTACAGCTGCATCGCGGGGGCGTGGTTGGACCAGCTATCTGAGAGTGGTGGGGTACCGATGGAACGTGGGATCTTTTACAAGGTATAGATAGTCTTGAGAACTATGAGGCGACGCTGGGAGTGACATACATAAGCAACGAAAGTATGAGAGGGAAAGATGAGCACTTACTTCAAGTATCTCGGGAAAAACGTCGTTCATACCCGACGAATATCGCTTTGTAAACTCGTCCGGCTTTCGCGTTGCTCATCACCAAAATGATCAGCGGCATGCGGCCGAACTGTGAGATGAGCAACATCGCCAAGACATCGTGCAACTAGATACATCCGTTAGTTCGCTCACGTCCCGAGTTGACGGGCATGCTTACCATCAGTACCGATTCGTAAATCTCGAGGACCATCTTGTTCACCGTGACGGCGCCGCCCACTACAACCTCGATGGGGTACCTGAGGGCTTGCAAGGATCCCAAACTGAATGTGCGGTCGTTTGCATCGCCATCTGACGGCAACACGCGGACGTACGTACTCCTGCGGGCGCACCGCTTCTGTGGCTTGGGCCAGGCGACAGCGCCGCGCTTTCTCGCCGACGGCAGTACGGGCTATTGCTGGGGACGCGTGAGCTCGATCACAGCGTTGTGTTGACAGAAACGCATGCGCGCACTCGACCCTGGCGGCATGCCCGTTCAGAATGGCATACGGATAGCAGAACGACGCCTGTGGCGGGGCGGGCGTGGATCGTGCAGATGGCTTATCGAGCGTGGCGCCGCTGGTAGTTGGTGCACGAGCTCGGGGTGGCGGACGCAGTCGCTTGGGGAGTCCGGCATCGGGGCCCAACGTATGCTGCAACGCGGCCCGTAGATGCCGCTTCGCCCTGTCCTGCCTGAGCGAGCTGGGTTTGTCGTTGTGCTCGTGCGTGTTCGTATGAGCAATGCAGGAATGGACAGGTGGAGCGGAGTGAAGCTCTGAGGAGGGCAGAGTGCGACTGGCGGACATCGGCGAGACTAAGCGAGTTTGCCGTCACGGACGGTTCGGTGAATCGCGCACGACTGGATTGCACAGCGACGTAGGGAGACCACATATTGGCTGCATGACCGAGGAGAGATGGAGATGGTGGTGGTCGGGGGCAGAGACGCGTCCCGCCTTGCGCGCTTCTGCGCGAGCCACGCTTGGCTCTCGACCACGATCACGGGGACGCGTCAGGCCGCGAGTGTGCCAGAGTCGCGTCGGATGCCAGGCTGCGCAAGTTTGGGGTGCAGCGTAAAGCCGCATGGATCTCTCTCAGCCAATGCTGTGTCTGGCTCTCTTGGTTCCTGACTACATCGCCTGTGTCATGCACTGTATAGGCTTACAGGCCGTACCGCTGCGCTGCTCGAGGAGGCAATCGGAGCAACTCTGATTGCTAGATTAATCATCGCAGGACCGTAAATCAAAAGATGCCAAGGATAGCGGTGACGGCCAAGAATAAGAGAGCAGTCAGAATATAGGTGGCGAAGTCATGTATGTACTTGCCCCATATCGTGAACCACGCTCGGAGCCGACCGTCGCTACTCTCAGAGGTTTCTCGAACAAGATGTAATTATTGGAGAGCATGCAACGACTCAGTCGTTGAACACCGTGGCCTCCGGGCTGATAGATGAGAATGTCAAACGGAATCACAACGCGCAGCCCAGAACATGATCACCAGCACTACTTGGAGCAGGTCGTCGCTACGAGGTCTGTCACAATGCACTATTCCTGTTAACCAGCTGTATAAAAATGACTGTAGTAGATAGGAAACTGTCGACCTCCATATTCTGCCCCAACGCCCATTTGTGTTATTATGTCCCACAATTACAGTGCAAGTCTCTCTGCATGTGCGGACTTCACATCTGTGCTTGACTCTGCTGTCGTGGCCTATGTAGCAGTGACTATACCAGTAGCAACACTATTTGGTGAGTGTGCATTCTAGAGCAATTTGTGGAAATCATGCTGACGGTTGAATAGGGGCATATTTTGTCTTGTTCGTTATCGCCATCTGGGCCACATATGGGTCATCAGGAAAGGCTTTTACCGTTTTGCGTGCTATCACCATTACATTGTATGTCATGCTACACTGCGGTTAAATACCCCACCACTTAGAATCATGGTTCTCTCAGATGTGCGATGCTTTCTCTGAATACCAGTATGCTTTTTGTATCCTTTTTGCTGGGTCAAAATTCCGACGGGGGTTACCTTGCGGTGCTCATGTCTCGCCACGATCGAGCCGAATTTGTGGTTTCATATATTATTAGGTGAGTTGAAACAGCGCGCCAATTTGTATTCAATTGCTAACTATCAACGCTACTTAGCTTTTCAAGAGTGATGGCGGTACGGCGTGACCGCAAGCTATATATCGAATGGTTGATCTGATAGCATGCAGTGTCTTCTATCGGACGGGCTTCTGGCCTGGAGGTTTTGCATACTGTACAACCGAGCACGATGGGCCGTGGTATCCTCGTCTGTTATCATGGTCCTCATAGCCTGTAAGTCGCCTTTACGCTGTGCAAAGCTAGATTTAGCTAAGCATTTGTTTTTGAGTCCTTGGGCTTCTTGCGCCAATAGACGGGATAAGAAAGAACCTTGACGAGTTCCTACAGCATTATCCCAGGCTGCCTCAAGACAGTACAGACCTGGCCATTGGCGCAGCGTGGCTGTGGATCATGCTTGCCAATAACACTGCGCTCACCGCAGCGATTGTCGGAAAGATAATGTATGCCATGTTTCTTATTCTGGAATCCTATTTGTATGTGCCTAACTCTGCTGTCAATAGATACGTGAGAAGGGGTACTAGCAAATCCTCCGCTCTCGTCCACGCACACTCAAGATACGCCATGCTTCTGGAAGCAATCATTGAGTCGTCACTTGTTGCATGGATAGGTATTGTACTATGCGGCATTCACAATACCAATGCAAGCATACATCCAGTACGCCTTGTGCCATTCAAAGAGCACATTTGAGCTTAACCCTACTAAGATCCAGCAAAATACAACATACGCTATAAGCTCAAACACACGCGCCGGAGTCACCACGTATTTCACATTGCCCATTTTCTTTGTGCGTAAAACCCTTTCTCTCAGTCCATGAAGCTGTCCTTCCACTTTACGCACTCACACAAAAACTTCCGTGTAGGGAATCTCCCAATGCCTGCTTACAGTGCGTATCAGCCTGGTCCCAAGATCACTTGGCACTGGTGCTGTGTCCGGTGGCGAAGACTGTGCCGTTAATACCGCAGAAGTGGCGGTCAGAATACAGAGGGCATTGGGCGCATCTGTTGTCCGTGAGGGTACTTCAAGTGACAATAACACAGGTACATCCTCTAACAGGACAGATGGTCTTTTGCACATTCAGGATGATGGTTCAGGTGGCTGGCGTATGATACACTTGCGGCCGTACATGTATGTGAAGGTTGTTTTGTGCAGTTATGTAGCTCTATAAATTTCTATTGACTCGCTAAACTATCGTACATGCTGATACTTTGGAATATAATTGAACAATGCTCAAAAACTACTGTCAAGCAATGCCCCTCAAAACCGCACAACAGCCGTCTTCCTCAGCAGTTATGCTACGCGAACCGAGTAGGGCCATAGCATGTACTTCTGCGTCGCTCGAGCTCGCTGCCCATAGGAGTGGTCTGGACTTCCATGCACTTGCGCAGTACAATGAGTCGGCAAGACCAACGTCGCGGGCTGCAACGTTCACTCCCCACGTTCTGAGAACCGGTCACCGTCACCCTGGCTCTTGCAGCACGCCACACCGCGGGCACCATCGCCATCCTCGCTCTTGGCACCATCCGCCGCGCCCTCGCTCGATGCCCTCAAAAGGCCCGCGTTTGCCGTCGCGCCCGCCCTCGGGATCGTCCAGCCCCGCTCGCCGTCGACAGCCGTGACATCGCCGAGTGCGTCGCCGAGCGCCCTGCGCAGATCCATGCACAGGCCAGCGAGCCTCGGCGGCATGTCGATACCTGCGAAGCCCTCGCCGGCGACCTTATGCGGTCCATGCTGGTAAGCGGGTTGCTCTTGCTGCCGCCGGAGCGAGTGACGGGCGGCAGCACCGCCGTTCGACGTGTTGGACCGCATGGCGAGGGTCTGGTCAAATGGACTTCCTGAAAGCGGCGGGACACCGATGGAGCGCGGGATATTCTGCATGGTCTGAATGACCTCTAGGTGTATGAGGTAGCACTGGAGTGAAAGAGGTAAGTGATAACACACTGGACGAGGAAAACGCGCACTTACTTCGAGCGCCCAAACAAGCCGCCGCTCGTGATTAGCTTGGGCAGAACGTAGCTTGTGCCGGCTGGTGGCGAGGGTTATCTGCCCCGTAGCATCCGCGACATCAGTGGTCGCCGTCGGCCCCCGCTTTTCCACCACTTCCAGCCCGTCTTCCCCGCAAAGTCACCCGGTCACCTCGAAGCGCCCACGTTTACCGTCGCGCTCATCCTCAGAACCGCGCAGCGCCCGCTTGCCGTCCACGATCACGACGCCGCCGAGTAGACCGCCGGGCGCGCTGCCGAGAGTATGAGGCTCGTCATCGCGGTAACCAGGGTCCTGTGTTCATGTCTTCGAATGAGCGATGACACTGAGACCTCATGTAGTTGCGGTTTGAAGATGTCCTAACGGGTGCATCTGTGAGTTTGTTCGAATCCAGACTCGACTGAGACGCTTACTACCAGTACCAAGTCATAGCTCTCAAGATCCGTCTTGCTGACCGCGACGTCGCCGTCCACCGCAACATCGACTGCAACATCGATCGTGCACTTGAGGGCTTGGGAGAATTCCGAGCTGAGTTTACGGTTGATCGCGTCGTCGTCCACCCGCAACGCAAGCAGCAGTGCGGCGCACCGGGGAACGTACGTGCTCCCACGGATGCGCAGGTTTGTGACTTCACGCTCGCGCCTGGACCAGGCGCCGGAGCCGCTCTTTCTTGCCGGAGACAAAATGGGCAGAGTGCTGCTAGGGACGAGTCAGTGTAAATTCAATCTTAGAAACGCGTATACGCACGAGAGCCCCATTCATATCGGCTCTCAGAACGACGCCCGTGGCAAGGCGGGCACAGACGGGTTCTCAAGCTTCAAGTGTGACGCCGCTGGTAGCACACGCCTGGTGGGGTGGTTACTTGGCGAGTCCGGCATCGAGGCCGAACGCACGCTACAAAGCAACCCGTAGAGGCTATTCCGTTCCGTCTTGTGTGAGCGGCCCGACGCGTTTCTCAGATTGGACGTCATCGCACGCGTAGTACTAGTGAGAGTACAGAAGCGGAGAGCTAATCGAAGCTGGGTGAAAGGAGGGTGCAGATGAGTTGTGCACTGGGGGCGGTATGGCGCAGGCGACGTACCCTAGGCCAAGATTGCCCGCCTCGCGAAGGAGATATGAGACGAATATGCCGGTATGCGGTCGATCGAGGACGCGTAGCAGACGATCGGTGACTGGATGGGCGAGGAGGCGCCTTGCGCGTATGACGGGCTCGACCGGATGCCCCTTTGCTCAGAGCATCCTCAGCGTTCGCGACGCTGGGTGTGCAGTTTGGCCTGACGCGTCCCCGTGACCGTGGTCGAGAGCGAAGTGTGATTCACGGGCAAGCGCCAAGGGCAGAACGCGTCTCTGTCCCCGACCACCACCTTGACACTTTTTGTCTCCTCTACCCTCCTCTACCACGTCACCAATGCACGTCCTCCACAGTCCCCATACGTCACTGTGCGATTCACTCGTGCGCCATTTCCCGAGCCTTCCGTGACAGCAAACTCGCCTTCTCTCACCGACACCCACGGTGCTGGGCTAGAGACTAGACTCTACTAGAGTGTGTACACGCGAAACTTCTGTCCGTACTATATCGCAATGGCGCTGACGCGTCCCCAGCACCAATTCGTACACCGCATCCTTTGCCGTCGAACGGGGCTGGCGTAGGAAGCAACGCGAACGTGAGCAAATGGTGCCAGAAGGTGTGCCCCAAGTACCATTGAGAGCGGTACGCGGGAGTAATACCTGCGCATTTACCTATTCTCCTTCGTAAGCCTCACCGTCCTCTCGGCTGGTGCACATTCTAACGCTCCCTTCGAAGGAAGCCGCAGATCACGGCTGGACAGCACCCTCTGTACACGAGAGGGCATCGGTCCACACAATGAAGGACTAGCGGTCATAGACTCAAACGCTGCGTGGTCGCGGTGCCTTTGCACGTGAAACACGGCCAATGCAGGGCATGCAATCGAACAACAGGTACCATCGGAAGGGGGATTGAATTTGAGAAGAATAGAGAGGATATCCCAGCAGGCGGTGTCCATGGCGGCTCTCTCCCCGCTCATCTGCCCGCCGCGCTACCGCGATGTCGCCCTCTGACGCGTACCGACCCGACTTGCCTCGTGGTAAGTAGCCAAACTCCTGCGAACAGACGGCTCGTCTACGTTCATTCCCTCTGCTTGCTTGCAAAGTCAGCGTGAAACGTCCACTCACGATACTCACGCGTGGCTTACTCTTTCAGTGCATGCGCCTTGGGCAGTGGACCTCTCCATAGCAGAGGCTTAAGATTGGCACGATCGAGGAGCACACAACGTAGCAGGTACGCCTCTCTTGGTCGTATCGTCTAAGAGATTCTACTATATCTGACTTCATCAGCTAAACTTCTTCAATATGATATGGTTGCTAAGAACTGAGTCTACTAGTGAACCATATCGTGGGATGCCAGGCTCGTTGAAGAAATGTGAAAACGGAGCACGTTTCTGAGGTGGGATCTCATCAGGCTGTGCTCCATGGCCGTTAGCATTATCAACGGACACCACTTTATAAGGCTCGTAGTGCACTGTTTATCGTGGTACATGATGATTTTGTCGATACGCCGCCGTCTTTCTTCTTCCGCGCGATGTAGGAACCTAATGGTCCTTGTTCTAGGTCATACAACAGCCGCCACAGATGACATCTTTACTGCCATTGTACACACATAACGCTGCAGAGAGGCTTCCTAGTGATTGAATTGCGCAAAACTGACACTTGGTGCCTGTGTGGGGAATGCATAGAGTGCAGCACGCCGCTGCGACGTACGTCGAATCGGTTCATCATCATAGCCAAGATATTACCGTGTCTGCATCATAGCTTGAACCAGCTTTTATCCCCTGCTAGTTTATATAAAGCTGGCTGGCCCCGACAGGAGTGCCCCTGTACAATTCACCTCCGCTCACATTCAGGACACCATGTCAGACATCAACTGTGGTGCGAACGAAGCGTGTGGGCAGGTTCAGGATGCCTTACTCGACCTTCAGGAACTCGTCTTTGATTTTAGTGCGTCGGCAGCAACGGCTATCGCTGTGTCAGCATTCTGCGGTAAGTGAAACCACCGCATGCTGGGGCAATCGTGCTCACGAATGAACAGGTGCATACTCTATCCTGTTTCTTCTGGCCATCTGGTGGACACAAGGACGGTCCGGAAGGGGCTACACTCTATTAAGAGCGATAACTGTTACCCTGTATGTCTGGAAATATTGGAGCAGACATTTTGTTCACGAGTCACGCTTTTCTAGGTGTGTGATGTTATGTATCAATTACAGCATGGTCCTAGGGCAATTTGTGCTAATTCGTCAATATGTTTCCAATGACTCGGTACCTCCGAGACTTGCATATCTCACTGAAGGCGTCATCTCGTTCGTGTTTGAGTGAGTGAGATACAGCTCATATCCTCATAGTATTTGAGTGCTAACTACTCTCATTTGCAGATCCTCGAGAGCGATCATAGTAAGTCTCATCTTCAATGACAAACCCTAGGCTAAATATACTCTGACATGCTGTAGTGTGTCTTGTCAGATAGCCTACTCGCTTGGAGATTCTGCGTGCTGTATGGCCAGGCACGATGGACGAGGATAGTTTCTTCTGTGACCATGATACTAATAACCCGTAAGTAGCCCTCATTTTGTCATGCAGTGGATACAGCTGACAGCTCTTAGTCCTTGGGCTTACTGCTCCTATAATCCCAATAGTACTCGCATTCAATGTTCCAACCATGTCAACCCTTTACAACAAACTTCTTGACGGCGTGTACCCAGGTCTTCAGGATGCGTGGTTATGGATGATGTTCGCCAATAACACCGCGCTTACTTTGGCCATCATCGGCAAGATACTGTGCGTAACCCTAGTTGTGCAACTGAGCGAGCGTGTGGCTTACTACATTTAACATCGCCAGCTATACAAGCCATCAAACTAAGAAGAGCTCTGCTTTGCCCCTCACGGGCTCGCAATATGCCGTGCTTTTGGAAGCCATTATCGAGTCATCCTTCGTCGCATGGGTAGGAATCATCCTCTTTGGTGCCTCTAACGCAGCTCCCCCCTCATGTGCGCTTGTGTATTTATTTATGCAGTGCTGCCCGGGCTCAGACAATCATTACAGCGAAGCACAGGCTATAGGTCAACCACAACGCTAGGCGTCGACACAGCGATGTACTACCTCCTCCCCAGCTTCTTTGTGCGTATACAACTGTTCTCAACTTACTCGGCCATCACTTGCTCATGCAGAGTTCTCTCGTAGGGAATCTCACAGTGTCTTCTCACCGTCCGTGTGAGCCTTGTACGGCAATCGCTTGTTTCTGGCGCGTCTCGCGCCATCCGTACCGCGGACGTAGCGTCCAGGATACGAACGATGCTAGGTGCCCCTGGTACACGTGAGGATACCAGAGTCAATGGGATGCAGACCGGCCATGATGATGCTGATAGCGCGTTGCACTTCAAGCAAGATGAAACATCGGCCTGTGTATAGTTTCATTGAAAATGATACCCCGCTAGTCAGCATATTGTATGGATTTGAACACATTGCTTCTTATTACATGGCGTCTGTAAAGCGAGTAATTGCGCATTCCATGCCTCCACCGCGCATATCCCTCGCTTTCGAGCTGCTGCGGTTAGTATTGTATTTAACGCCTTTATTCCTATCTCACGTCTCGAACCGTCGTTGTTACAGAGCGACACGTTTAAGGCAGAGAGGCCGATGGCGCCGGCGACGACACTGCATGGTAGTCTGGATGATCTTGAGATGCGTAAGGTGCCGCTGGAATGACAAACATAAGCGACGAAGCTATGAGGGGGCAAAACGAGCACTTACTTCAAGCATCCTGAACAAGCCATCCTCGTGAATGGCTCGGGAAAAACAACGTTGATGCCTGACAAACAGGATTTCGTGACGTCGTCCAGCTTCGCGCTACTCGCCATCAAGATGATTGGCATCGTGCGGTTGGACTATCGGATCGGCGCCGTCGGCGAGATACCATCCAGTCGCGGTATGACAATGTCCTAGCGGATGCATCATGTGTCCGTCAGATCCCCACATCCAAAAAGTGTTGACTGAAGATGCTTACCATCAGCACCAAGTCATTGTTCTCAAGATTCGTTTTGCTGACCGCGACGGCACTGCCGTCTGGCACAACATCGATCTTGCACCCGAACACTGGCAAGAATTTCGAACCAAGTTTGTGGTTAATCGCGTCGGCGTCGTGCGCGAGCAACATACGCGGCGGGGCCCCGGGCCACCCATGGAAAACATAACAGAGCGAGGGAAAGCGCATCCCTCTCCGCATGATTTCTGTTTATGTGAATGTGAAAACCATCCGCACATTTTCCTCATACAACGCTTGCTATAGATATGCATTGGTATTGCCTAAAAGGGGTCCTAGGTATAAGCAAAACGCTTTCCCGTGCGTATCGGAGGTAGGCTGCTCCCATAGAGGAAGTTGGTAAGTATCGTAAGCTTATGAGCTGGATGAGAGCAGCGGGATGTCGCTGAGACGCGGGACTTTCTGCATGGTCCGGGTAACGTTGGGGTGCATGAAGTGACGCTGGAGTGTCATCCATGAGCGACGAGCATATGAAGAAGCAGGGTAAGCACTCACTTTGAGGTTCTCGACCAAGCCATCCTCTGTGAACAGCTTGGACGGAACGTTCAAGTCCGTACTCCCGATAGACGGTGACGCGCTCGATCGTCCGGCGTCGCGTTGCTCGCCATCGTTGTAACCGGTGAATCAGCCACGTCGACGCGACATTGTCCAACCGCGCCATGACAATGCCTTGCCGACTGCACCGTCAGCCCACTCGTATACCAAGTGCAGAGCGGAACGCTTACCATGCACATCCTGTTACTTCCCTCGAGGTTTGTCTTGTTCGCCGCGACGTTGCCGTCCATCGCAACATCGATCGGGCACCCGAGAACTTGGAAGAATGTCGAGCTGAGCTTCCGGCTGACCGCGTGTCGTCCACAAGCAACGCGCGAGATGGAACCACTCGCCCGGGGCCGTGCTTGCGCTATCACAGGCGCAGCTCCTGGGGGCTCGCGTCCGCGCTCAGGCCATGCTCCAACCCCACTACGGCAACGACAGGTAGCTGCTGCCCATGCATGCGTGTACGGGGTCGCCGCCCACACCGCGACTTCGACAGCGACTGCCAGCATGGCGACGGCTCCCGTAAGTCATTGCAGGTTGTATGGACGCCCGGAACGTGACAGTGAAGGAAGGGATTAGACTTGGGAAGCATGGTCGGGATATTTGAGCAAAGCGAGTGGTGGCGGCGGCTGCGACGAGGTAACTTCGAACCAATGACCACAGGTCCCTCATTGTGCAAATCCACGTCGGTGACGATGGCCTCCCCGTGCACAGAGGGTGTTGCTTAGCCGTGATCTGCAGCTTTCTTCGGAGGGAGCATTAGAATGTGTGCTAGCCGAGAGGACGGTGAGGCTCACCAAAAGGACAGGTAAATGTGCGGGCATTACCCCCGCGAACTGCTCTTAATAGCGCTTGCGGCACACCTTCTAGCAACATCCGCTCGTATTTGCATTGATACGTACTCTAGCCCCCTCGACGTCGCCGAGACGCCGCTGAACTGAGGCATACCAATGTCCTGATCAACGCAGCCGTCAGCTCACTCACGTTCCAAAGGTCGACTGAAGGGCTTACTAGAGGCACCAAGTCATATCTCTCCGGAATCCACAGCGACATCGATCGCGCGCCCCAAAACCAGCAGGAGCTCAAACAGAGTTCACGATTGATCGCCCCGTCGCTCCACGGCGGGACCGCCCAGCTGAGTACTCGTCCTCCGGTGTATGCGTAGCTTCTGTGGGTTATATCCGCGCTCCGGTTCCGGCACCAATGGACTGCTTTCGCCCGTGCTCGCCCTTCTCTTCATGGTCGCCACCCACACCCTGCAACCTCTGGAGCACGACGATAATTTCCGTGTGGCGACTGCTAGTCCATTCTTTCTCGCCGGAGTTGTGGTGTGCGGGCTGTGGCTGGAGACGCGTCAGCTCCCTCGCGATGTGGTACGGATAGAAACGCGTGCACGCACTCGAGCCCGGCAGCGTCACGCCGCTTCATATCGGCTCGATAACAAAGCGACAGCGACGCCGGCGCGGACCGCGCGGAAGGCTTCTCGAGCATTGGTGCTACCGGCAGCTGGCGCATGCACCCGGGACGACGGATGTTGCTTGGCGTTCCTGTAGCCGCGCCGAACGCACGCTGCGAAGCGGCCGACGGAGGCTGTTCGGTCATATACTGCGTGTGCAAACCGGGGCTTTGGTCTTGCTCGTGCGTCTACGCCCACGCAACGCGGGAAAGAGCGCGCTGAACGGAGCGAGGCTGGGTGGAAAGAAGATGAAGATGAGGAGTGTACCACGGGGTGTATGGCGCAAGCGACATACCTAGGCCTGAGATCCGCACCGTGTGCATCCAGATTGCGCAAACGCCAAGCTTCGCTTTTGTACCCACCATACGGGTACACGTCGTCGAAAGGGCAGCGGGCTCAAGGAGGCGAGACGAGGTGCGAGGCATCATGCATGCAGCAGGCGACCGCAGGTAGCGGTGAGATTAGGCGGGTTTTCTGTAACGAAAGGTGCGGTGAATGGCATTGGAATGGACATAGCAGTAGTCTATGAAGCTTGAAAACCAGTGTGGAGGATGTGCATTGGCGGCGTGGTAGAGGAGACGAAAAGGATCAAGATGGTGGTGGTGGTCGGAGGCAGAGACGCGTTCTGCCCTAGGCGCTTGTGCGCAATCCTAGCTTGGCTCTCGACCACGATATCGATGCGTCGGGTCAGACTGCACACGAAGGCGAGCATGTCAGCATCGTGCAGCATCCCCGGGCTCCATGAATACTCTGAGGCTGTTTTGAGTAACGGAGCACCCGGCTGAGTGCGTCATACGCGCAAGTCACCTCACCTCCTTCCAAGTCAGTGCGGGATTGACTCATGCGCGCCCTCAATATAGGAAACGCCGGCACCGCAGCCTCAAAACTTCCTTCACGATTACTAGTTGGGAGTCTTGGCCGGCCTCTATAGCTCTCCGCTAGTCTCCCTAGGCAGACCTTTAAATCTTTGATATAAGGTCTGCACTAATTCTGACGCCCCTTGGCGGAGGGGGTCAGATAGCCTTTTAGGAAGGCACTTTTGCCGTCGCTTTCCATCTCCTCCCGCACCTCAACGAGCACAACGGGGGCGTGCAGCTTCTCAGAAGACTCCATCAGCCTGCTAGTACTTGCACTGGCCCATCTTCAGCGTATAGAGGCAAGTTCTGCTGCAAGCGGGCTTGTCTGGGTGCCTTCCTAAAAGGCTATTGGACCCCCTCTGCCAGGGGGCGTCAAATTGGTACAGACTAGCTCTCCGCGTCATGCACAGCATGCATTTGGCCTTCGTGGCGCTGCTCAAGCGCTCAAGCGTTTCACTATGCGATGCCAACTCAGGCTTGGAATTCGCACCTCCCTCACGGACCGTTCTCGTCCCACTGGGCGTTGGCAGACTACACGTCCGCACGCTTGCAAACTACACTCAATCACTGACTATCACAACGGCGGGAGCAATGCCGGTATGTCTGCCCTCCTCGGTAAAGCCTAACTGTGCCCTTAACCGACACGCATTCTGACGCTCCCTACTCGCAATGCTCCAGATTATGGCTTTAGAGTACCCCCGTGTATTGAAGGCCATCACCACCGACGTAGGTCCGCGCACTGAAGGACCTGCGGTCACTGATTCAAAACTACATCGCCGCAGCCGCCGCCGCCACCGCCACCGCCACTGCCTTGCTGGAATATCCCGCCCACTCTGTTCAAATCCAATGCTCCCTATGATGGAACGCTTTGTACAACCACATAACCTGCAATGACTTACTGAAGCGCCGATCATGCAGCTTCGAGCGGGCATTTCGCAATGTCGCAGCCGGCTCCGACCACGCCGATGGTGCGCATTTCGGTAGTTCTTAGACATCCGCAGTGCTGAGCTTATGAAAGCCGACGACATCTCGAATGAAAAAGACACCATGCCGACCAACGTGTTCGTCTCGGACGCCGGATTTTAGAATCGTCTTCGGCGAAGCCAGTGCCCAGCCGTCAGTGGACGTAATCCGACAGCCGTCGTTGGAAGCTGTCTCTAGCGCTACGTGTCACGCATACCAGTACGCTTACCTTACTGGGAGTCGCTCATAGATGATAGATCTGATGGTCTTCGCTGGACAGGTTCTTCCGGTGCCTTACCTAAGATGCACGCTCCGGAAAGCTAATCATACGCTGCGCTGCTGAGAATTTCGGCCTGGATGAGGAACGGGAACACTCGACGCGCCTCAAGGACGCAAAGTCCCGGATGATCCCAGCTGCAATGCGGTGAACAGCCTATGACTCCTGGACGGGCGACCCCACGCCGGATCACATCTCCACGTATATCAGCACGAATGGCTGTCGACTCGGGAGGTACGTCGTGCAACCTACCGTCGTCCACACTTACATTACCATGGCTGACTCAAATTGTAGTGCAAACTCTACGTCTTGGCAGAATACCGATGGGGTTTCAACTGCGTATAGCAGCCGTGATACGATGGCCGTGGCGTCTATGGTCGTGTTAGCATTGTTCGGTGAGAGCCTTTCCGTGGTGCGTGGCATTAGAGCTGATCGGCGAATAGGGGCCTACTCCATCTTGTTTCTTCTGGCCATCTGGTCTACGTATGGGTGCCCGGGGAAAGCCTATACTCTATTGAGAGTGATTACCGTCGTTATGTATGTCCAGCTCGCTATTTTCCGGTCGCCGCTTTGCCAGAACTCACACGTCTTTTAGATGTGTACTAGTTTGCATTAGCTCCAGCATGGTTCCAGTCATCTACGCACACACCCCGCAAAATCCCGAGGCTGCTGATCAAGGCTGGATCTCGGGGATCTTCGATGCCGTACAAAAGTGAGTGTTTTGCAAGTCACATCCAATACGTTGAGTCTGAGCACTGCTCTTTAGTATAACCAGCACAATAGTGGTGAGTGCCACAACGAGGCATACGTCAAATACGGCCTAATGTCTCGCAGTGTCTTCTAGCCGATGGCCTCCTCGCTTGGAGGTTCTGTGTGCTATACGGCCGGCCACGGTGGGCTGCGATATCGTCGTCTCTGGTCATGGTGACATTAACCCGTAAGCAGCCTCAATTTTCACCAGAATAGTAGCTTTAACTGATTGTTTGTAGTCAGTGGGCTCTTCGTCGCCATAACGGGCGCATACTTCGATCTATACCTTGCAACCCACGACGGCCAGCGGAAGTTCCCCGCACCACTAACCGTCGCGTGGTCGAAGCTGGGGGACGCGTGGCTGTGGATGATGTTCGCCAACAACAGCGCGCTCACGGTAGCTATCATCGGACGAATACTGTACGTCAAAATTCGCTCTTATAAAATGTAGCGAACGCGTCGTTGACCCTGGTATGGACAGATACGTCAGGCGACAAGCCAGGAAATGCATGGCTCTGCCTACCACAGGCTCAAATTATGCGTTGCTTCTCGAGGCGATTGTGGAATCCTCGCTGATTTCGTGGGTGGGGACCATTCTGTTTGGTGCCTACAATGAAAGCCCGCTTCCTGTACGTTGATCTTCGTGCTCGTCATGCGTCTCTTCGTACTGATTTGTGCTCTATTACAGTATAAAGTGGTGCTGAAGATTGACGGAGGCAACGTGCAGAAGCTGGCTGACGAGGCAGGAGCAACGGGGTATGCTCTTCCTCTATTTTTGTACGTGGCAATCGCTTCTGGCAGTCCTTTTGACCTTCCTTCGCTTACGCAAATGTTTTCATCACAGGGAATCTCGCAATGTCTGCTCACCGTCCGTGTTAGCCTGCTAGCACAGCGGCGTGGCTCTGGCTCTGGCATGCCGCTGCGTGGTGATTATACCATTGATACTGCGGACGTCGCGGCCAGGATACAAAAGATGTTACCAACATTTGCAGTGCACGAGAATGGCGCTGGAAGCGATGTCACCGAGAGGAGCTCTAATGATACAGATATAATATCACATGTCAGGGAGGACAGTGTATCAACCACTGTGTGATATTTATGGGTATGCAGAACTCTTCGCGCAATGCGCAAGTACTGTGTATAACACCGCACAGCGACCAGTGCAGGCTGTGTTCTCTGCGCATCCGAGTCCTTCGACACTGGGTGGCCGGCTCGTTTCTGTTGGCTGCAAAACTGTGACATAAACAAGCACGTAAGGTATAATTATATCCCGGTTTTGTGCCAGCAGAATTCTGATCGAATCGGTGGAAAAAACGACCCCACTTGCCTAATAAGGCAAGCCTTTACAGTGTTACCACGATTTTACATCGTTTTAGGAACTACAAAACTGTAGTAAAAGTATACAGTGCTTTGCAGGAAAGTTGAGGAAACTCTGCAGGTCGCAGATTTTCTCCGGTTGTTTGTCCCGTACAACGCTTCCCTAATGCGGTAGTCAGATGGTCACAGCGCTCCTGACACAGTCACAACGGATGAACAGCGACGAGATGTGGTGTCACACCGGTTTCGGTGCAACGAGTATAGCATACACAGGTTTGTTACAGTAGTATTACAATAAATCCTCTTCGCAGGTCATCGTCACAGACTGCAAAAGAGAACAAAAGGAGCGGAGAGCTACGCCCTCAGCTTACTGATCTGGGCACCAGGTTGTACCGGGTGACTGATGTGACCGGCGAAAATGGACAAACAACCGGGGAAAATCTGCGACCTGCAGAGTTTCCTGCAAAGCACTGTACGGTACGGAAACGCGGGTTGTCAGCTCCACCGCCACTTCCTGGGACTCAGCCATAACTCTATCAGCTACAGGACAGGACTCGTGACTCTGGCGCTGGTATGTTGCATGGCAGTTCCCTGAGCGAGTGTGCACCTCAGCTCTTACTGAACCACTACCGGCGCGTCCCTCCTTTCACTGTTCTCAGGGTGTTTCTTATAAAGCTACCCGTGCGGGTCGTGACCCGCTACTAGCTCGCAATGGGGCGACCGCAGAGACCGGTGTCGGGGCGGCCGGGGGATACTTGGGCTCATGAGCACAGATCGATGGCGTGCATGATTCCCTGTGCAATGTGTCTCTGGCCTTGCACATTGTTGTTCAGCATGTTATACTGGACTGTTACTTCCCTTCCAGTGTCGGTGAGTCTACTCTCATTGATGTTGTTTTATGAAAATCCTCTAAGTGCGCTGGGTCGAAGGTGTTTCACAAATTAGCTCAAACTACCTGTACTGGGGCTCGGGAACTAAATCAAAACCATAACTTCAGCAGACGAACAACTACTGTGCAGACCTTACCAGCTTCAGCCCATGACCATATATTTGCATACGGAATCTTTGCTGTACGTAACCAGTGTTCGTTCTGTAGGCTGTGTATCTGAATGGTTGCTAAACGACATGTTAGCATGCAGGAGAATACTTGCAGCGCCATGCTGACAACAAGATGCTTAGATCTGGCCACAAGAATAACTGGTACGTCAATTGACGTCGTTCTTTTATATGCCTAGAATAAGTGTGTTTACTTTTACAGCCTCCGCGTCCTGTCTATCTTGCGTCAAGCCTGTGATGCAAATGACCCAACTCTAAAGCGCCTTCTCGCAATTATGAAATGCCGAGAAGAGCTTCTGAACGTGAATACTTTGCATCATTGTATGCTGTACACATGTCAAGCTTATCACTGCATCTTCAGTTCAGTGCATCAGCACTGACCAGCAGAGGTGTCCTTGAAATCTTTGGAAAGAAGCTTGCCGAAGATGATAACAACCATGCGATGATGCTAACCGAATACTTGGGCCGTCGCGGGGATGATCAGAGCGAAATTCTCGGTTTGCGAGGTCAAGACGCTGTAACACTCCTGGACCTCCTAACTTGGGTACCGTGGAGATTTATGCCATTTGTATATTCAATGACACTGACTCAACGTTTCAGCTGCTCTTTAATTCTAGCAAGCCAGTACAATACAGCCTAGACAAGTGGCAGAGCACCCTGCGGACGGTGCGACGGCTGAGTGTGCGACTCACCCAGGAGTCCGGCCAGCTTCCCAATGCCGTTCTCCTACAGGGTGTCACTCTACATGAAGGGATATTGGAGCCTGAGACCTCGGGATCATTCGGGGATATCTACAAGGGAGTGTACGACCACGAAGCCGTCGCTGTGAAGGCATTTAGGCCGCTTGCACGGACGGAACAGCACGTCTCGAAGCAGGAAAGGCAAAAGGCGAGTAACGCCTCAGTTTAGAGGGCGGTATGTTCCGCTCCGGTTCTAAAAAGTATCTATCGCTACTATAGGTTCTATATCGAGAAATTGCCATCCTGTTCTCGCTTGATCATCCAAACATTTGCAATATTTACGGCGTTGCAACGGGCTTAATCCCTTACTCTCCCATATGTCTCGTCTCTCCCTGGATGCAGCGCGGAAGTGTGGTCGGTGGTTCTACACCAGAATTCGTGCCCGAGGACGTCCTCTGCCACGTACGCTTGCCTCTGAAATCTCAAAGCTCTGTCTAAGCCGTATAGCGTAGATCACGGAAATAGCGTCTGCGCTCGCATATCTGCACGGAGAGAATATAGCACATGGCGACCTTCACGGGGTACGTAGATCACGTTTCTTACTATTTCGGTGTTTGACACGGATGGGCGGCTCAGGGCAATGTCCTCGTCGACGACAAGGGCACCGTGCGCATCACCGACTTCGGCGTTGCGAACTTCCTCGACTCAAGCGCGGCGAGTGCATCCTTCAACCAGACTGGTGCCTATCGCTGGATGGCCCCTGAGGTTCTGCAGGGCGCGCAGACAATTCCGCCAGTAATCAAGCACACGGCGGCCAGCGACATCTACTCTTTCGCAAGCCTCATCTGGGAGGTGCGTCTTCCCGTCCCCGTTTGCCGTACTCCGACGCAACTGCGTTTTCCGCAGATATACGACAGCAAGGCACCGTTTTACAATGTTTCCCACGCAGTCGCCTACATCGACTGCTTGGAGGGTAAGCGGCCTAGCCGCGACCAGTGCTCGCGGTCCATCTCCGATAGCCTTTGGGCGCTAATGGAAGACTGCTGGAAGTTTGCCCCAGACGACAGGCCTACCACACGGGATGTGCTGGTCAGGTTGCAGGTGATGAAGCCATAGTTCTCTGCGTAGCTGTGCGTTCATTCCCATGCTGCCGTTTGCAAGTGACATCCTGACAGTTGATTAGTCGCGTCGATGTAAGCAAGTTGGCAGCCTCCCGTTTGTCATGAGTACAGTAAATGTATAAGAACCGAGTCATGAAATGAGCAAAATATGGGGGATGACTATAAGTCACTTTACTGTGGCTAGTGAGAGAAGATGCATGCGTCTGGAGCGTATGAGATGGGTACACAAATTGGTGGGTGTGGGCTTTCTGTTCTTCGTCGAGCCATATGTGGTACTGGTACACGCAAGGCGACCGAGGGCTAGACACCCGCGCGCTTTCCGCCTCCTTTCCGTATTTTGCAAGGGGCATGCACCCGTAAGCGCCCTGACGTGGGGCAGGGGAGGGGGTCTCTCGAGGGACGTTATCCGGGATTTTTTCCAGAGTATATAATCTTATAGTATGGTATCTTCGAGGCATAAAATAGCTCGTACATGACTTTTACAAACACGCAAGCCTCTTTCATGTGTGTTTCTACGCCCAAGAGCTCAGTGTGGTTGGATTGAGTAAGTAACGATCACACCATTACTTATGCACTGTATACTTGCTTCAACTCAGTGATGGTGACAAGTCACTGGGGTAACAATGTTATTCTAGCCGTGCCAACACCTCGGTCCAGAACCCTTCAGAGAATAAGTACCAGCTACCGGCAGCTCATATGCTGGATGACATGGGTTGAGCAATATAACACAGTAACAATATTGATATTCACAGCTCAGGGATATGTTGAGTCAGATAGACGCCGTAAGCGCTCTGCTCATATCTTCTCTATTGTTCCACCAGGTTCCACTGTGACGATGCCTATTGTCTATTGTCCTGGTATCTATTTGTGTCTGTTTGTAGTACAGCCACTCTGTATTGTATATAAGGCAGCTCTCTGCGCCATACATAATAAGACTCTTACATCTCTCAACTAGTGTTGCCAAAGTTCAGTTCAGTTCAGTTCAGGCCCTTTTTGTCCGAACCAGAACCAGAACCAAGTGTTTAGTAGCCGAACCAGAACTGAACTGAACTGAACTAGCATGAACTAGTTCAGTCGGTTCAGTTCAGGGTTCAAACTGGTTCGAACCATTGAACCATGTATATATCTGCTTTACTCTGTCAAATCAGTATAATTGCAATGGTAGATCATAATAGAGTTATATATTGACATCTAGAAGGGTTTGTATAGTGCAAAAGCCTTATATTATGACATTTTGAAGCTCAGTGTCTGATAAAGGCTGCCAGTTGCCATTTTTGGCAGCTATTGATGGCATCATGTATACACCGAAACATAAGCAGAGCAACATTTGGTGCTCAGTTTACATGCACAATGATGAAAAAATAGTTTAGACATGCTACAGTAAGTAAGTTCATGTACTTTTCTCATGAATCCCAGTACAAATACACTACATAATATGTACATGGTTCATGGTTGACCGGTTCGAACTTGGTTTGGGATGTGACAGCCATGCCCGAACCAAGAACCGAACTAAGTTACCTAGAGGCCAAACCAGAACTGAACCGAACTAAACTACATAGTTCAGTTCATTGGTTCAGTTCTGAACCACTGAACTGAACTGAACTTTGGCAACACTACTCTCAACCTACTAACGTGTGTATCAACCAACCTACAGGTGAGTAACCATCCTAGCTTCCTCTAGGCCTCGGTAGGAGTGTACGCCACTGTATGCGCTGCACTTCTACAGGTTATGAGCCCCGATGACGCGGTTGCTTGCGCCGTCACTAGCAGCAGCAACCAGCTCATTGGTAAACTCGCCTGTACCTGTTTGCTGCCATTGTGTGCGACGGTTGCGCTCTCCAGCGCACCGTTTAAGCGCCGGGCAAGCTGAGCAGGCACGAGGGTGCCCTTTAGGGCCCCTCCTTGGCTAAAGCCATGTCGACGTCGTGACGACCGTTCTGTTCCCACAGACCAGAACATGTCTTCCTCACTCGAGAAGCTTGTCCCCGTCCTCAACGAAACCAACTGGGAGCACTGGAATGACACCTTGAAGTCGTTCCTGGGCACTCAGGAATCTCTCGTCAGCTCTTAACAACCCAGCCAACGGTGCCGACTTTAGTTCGCACTATCCCGGCAGCTCCCGCTCACACTCGCAGTTGCAGCTGTGGGTACCACCCCAGCCATCCCTGCGCTCCCCGCCTCTGGTGAGGTCTGGCAACGAGCATGAGCACTCAAGGGGCCGTCGACAAGCTCGACGACTGGATCAACAATGACCTCCAGCGCCATGGGCTTCATCCGCCTTCACCTGACTTATCAAATCGGACAGTCGGTGAAGAACAAAACGACAGCCAAGGCCCTGTACGAGTCCTTGCAAACGACCTACACCTGAAACACTCTGGGTACGGCCTACGCTGACTTGAGGGCCTCCTGGAAACTCGCATCCCTGAGGATCAGTCTCCAGCACCCGCGATCGCCAAGATCCAAGCCCATGTCGACCGCCCTAGATGCAGTCTATGCAGCCGTGGACGATTACATACACCTGATGCTCCTCATTTCGAAGACACCAGGGTATGGTAAGCACATCGCCACCGTCACCACGCTGAACCAGAAGATGGTGGACACAGCACTGACTCCTACCCCGCTTGGGGCCCCTGAACTCAAGGTTTACGGGCAGCAGCTCATTGCTGCTTGGGAGCAGCGAAAGCTTTCCGGGTGGACAGCGCAAGCAGACTGAGTCTGCCAAGCGCGTCACCGCTGTCAAGAACAAGGGAAGGATCCTCAGTTCAAACAGCAGCAGCACCCTAACGCGCAGCAGCAGCAGCAGCAGGATGGTGCCGGCAACGGCAAGGGAAAGAAAAACCCAGCGCGGCAAGCGCGCGGGCAAGGCAAGGGCAGAGCCCAGGACGCTGACCACAGTCACTCCTACATTGCTGCTCCAGTCATCCCGGTAGTGAACGACTTCGCCCCTGACGTGCCGCTCACAAAGTCCGAGGCCGAAGAGATTCGATCTCGCATTGAAGGAGAGCGCGAGCTCTGGCTCGCCAACGGCAACCAGTTCCCCGCCCAAGGCTCTGGCCCTTGCTGAGAAGCTCGGAGTCGTTAGGTCCCAGGAGCGCATCCGGACCCTCGAGGAGGTTGACAACGCCAACGAGCACAACGCTTATTGTGCGGACGCCATGCAGGACATCAAACACCGCAACTTGCAGAACACAGTTCCAATCCTCGATGAGGATAACAAGTTCCAAACTCTGCACAAGGCCCAGCTTGAAGCCGCAGAGCTCCGCAAGACTGCCCGCCAAGCAGTGGATTGCAGACAAGAATGCCGCCCCTGAACAAGGGCTCGACCCTCGACCAGGAAGCGTCGCAGACACTCCCGATGGGAACGACACCAGCTCGTGAAGCTGGCTGTTGCCCAGAAAAGCGAATTACGCCGCCGCCGCCGAAGATGAGGCGCGGAGAAGGCTCGTCGTGTTAAGCAGGCCGACCTCAACTATGCCGAGCGTATGCTTGATGCTCGCATCGCCGAGCTCGGCCGCTCGCATCGACTCGAACAACGTTGCTTTCAAACACAAGTTTGCTGAGCCGGGAGTTTGTCGAGGCAGCTCCTCTCGCTCAAGCCAAAGCACGCTGCGACACTTCACCGATTATCTGGTCCAACGAAGTCGACATGCAAATGTCGCTCGACAGGGAGGACGGCCGACGCCCGTGACCACCCTGACATCGAGGACGCCGTGTCCCTCGGAAATGAGGACAACGACAGCGACATCGGCGACCAGTTCGCCGGATGCCTAATGGACAATCGAGAGATCCACCAGGGACATCATCAACGCATACTTGAGTACGTCCCCTCTAACTCTGCACTCGTGCACCACACTGACCGAAACCTTGCAGCTGATTGCGCGGTGTCTCGGTGGGCTGAATTAAATAGTAGATACCACATGTATGCTACTATATTGAATGGAGCTGGATTCCTTCAATTCTGGGCCGATATGTGCACAACAAGTATTTTAACGCGTGTCAAAGCTGCAAAGGTAAAAACCTTGCAAAATCAAGTGATTGGCTGCTCAACTCTGGAGCGTCATTTCACTTTACTGGTCAGAGAAGTTTATTGCGCAATTTGCGCAACATTGACTTAATTCGTTCAAAGCGGCTAATGGGCATGTAACTATCTCTGAGGAAGGTGACTCTGTCATCAACTACCGTCCTAGCACGATGAGCAGAACAATTAAAGTTTTACTGAAAAATGTTCGACTTATGCCTTCACAGAAGGACATGAATCTTATCTCGCTTGGTCAGCTGCTACAATAAAACTGGTTAATCGAGGGTGACCCAACTACTCTTAAAATCCCGCGGTGATAATCGCCAGGAATTATTACAACTCGTGCCGCTTTATCCAAATGCAATAGTGTACTACTTAGACACTGACCAAGACAGCTTTGCGCTGGTCTTGCACGAAATAATGCATAGACGTTTTGGACATCCCTCTGAGCAGATCCTACGTCAACTTCCGTCAGCAATGACAGAATGTCCTAATTTCGACTATAACAAGTCGGACTCACCCTGCTCTGGCTGCGCACAAGGAAAGATGCACAATCGCTCTTTCCTAGCTGACGCCCTCGACGAGCATCGCGACCTTTGAGCTCATTCACAGTGACTTGAAGGAATTCTCAGTTGATTCATATCACCGGTACAAGTATATCATCACCTTTATCAATGATTATACGTCGCATGCATGGATTATTTGCCTCAGGCTAAAATCCGTCGCCATCCAAGTGACAAAGAACTTTCTTGCCATGGTTCAAAACCAGCATAAAGCTAATGTCGAGAGCTGGATGTCGGATGCAGGGAGGATACAAGTCAAACGCATTCATTCAAATGCTAAAGAACGCGAGGGATTAAAATCCTAACTAGCGTTCCTCATATTCCACAGCAGAATGGACGCTGAGCGGTTCAACCGAACCCTCATGGACAAAGCCGAGGCTATGCGCTTTACAGCTTGCATTCCTCCTTCGTGGTGGGAATTTGCGGTTATGCATGCTATAGTGCTTTACAACCGCACTCCTGTTTCACAATTAAAATGGGTTACGCCTTATGAGGCACTCATGGGTGAAAAACCACGCGTTGATAACATCCGGCGTGTTTGGCTGCGGTGCATGGGTTTTTATCCCTGCCGACATTCGAAAGAACAAACCACAGCCTAAGTCCGAAATGATGACATACATCGAATACGACGAGCACGGTTGGACCTTTATGAGAGGACCTAACAACGTTGTGTTTCGCTTCAACTCAAGTCGAGTGGTGCGAAACTTACTTCCCCAAGTGTCCTGACGGCAAAATGCCCGTGCGGCCTGATCCGCCTGCACAAAATACCAACAACGCGAATGACAGTGAGTCTTCGCAAGGTGCAAGACCAGACAATAGTGACGATGATGTGCCACCTCCTAAACGGCGAGCTGCACCTCGTACTAACCCTCTTCCGCCAAAAAGAGACCGAGCGGTTTGAACGACGGTTCGACCCCTAAGCCCCCTGTTGGGCGTAGCCCGAGTCTGCCCTCGTCAGCGAGGCAACACCACCCACAGAAGATCCGCAGGTACTGGCACTATCAGTTATTCCTACCGAGCCACAGCGTAGTACTCGCGAACGGAGGATCCTAGTCAGAAATCCAGGCTCCGTGTACAATCAGTCACAAGCACTGTCACGAGTTTTAGGTGCTGATAGAGGTATCCGTAGTTGGGAAAAGCAGACTGGCCAGACCAAGCCCACCAAGGTTAGCTACCGAGGGCACGGTCAGTCTAGCAAGCAGCCCGACAGTGTCCCCGTGACACGTCCTGCTAACCCTTTCACATCCGAACAGCTCGAACCTGTTCCGAATATCACTGAGCCCACTGAAGACACTGGAAGCGAAAGCCCAGTGTCAGATGACGTACTGGCATGACTGTGCCGGGAAGGGGGAGTAAATCTCTACAATTATTTGCTTGCCCAAGCAGTCGATCCTGACGCTAACAAAGTCTTCAGTCCGAGACTGGACTTTACGTGACATAAACCACCTGCCTGCAAAACAGCAGGTAGAATGGCGTGCTGCATGCAAAGACGAGCTCAATGCATTAAGCAAAAGAGGCGTGTTCGAACTCGCCCCGCGGCCGAAAGGCAAACACGTCATTAAGAACCAATGGGTTTTTGATGAGAAGTCAGATGGTCGAAAGAAAGCGCGACTTGTAGCTTGCGGCTTCTCTCAGATTGAGGGAATCGACTACGACAAAATCTTCTCTCCACTCGTATGGTTTGAAACCGTTAGATTCATACTTGCCCTTACGGCACTCGAAAGCTTCTTCCTCACTGGCCTCGATGTGCGCGAACGCATATCTGTACAGACTGTTAGATGAGGAGATCTATATGGAACAACCCGATGGCTTTCCTGCTCAAGGAAAAAGCACATGGTGCAAGGTTCTTCTCGCCTATAACTTCAAGCCCAGACTGTTCATTGCACGGCGCGAAACCTAAGAATAAGGGGCGTCCGATCCAAGGATCTCTGGTAACAGCAGGCAACGCAGACGCTCGTCAAGCGCTTTGAGGACTCCGAAGCCAGTGCTGACTAACATGCCGCAAAAGGAATTTCCATCAATGTGAAGTCTGAACATATAGCAGACGTGGGTCATCTCAAGGTCATCTATGCACGTCTCTTGAGTACTTGCTACAGGCATCTACCACTCAGACACATGCTATCCTCGAATGTACGTCCTCGCCAAATCCATGGCCGCCAGACGGGGTTAGGCCCCACAAGCACGCCTTTTAGGCCGGCTATTTTGGCTGGAGACGTACGTTTGAGTGGTCACGTACATTTGAGTGGTAGATGCCTGTATGTGTATTTATACATAGAATGCAATCTATAGCCTAGAATTTAGAAATGATCATTATAGAGCTGTAATGGATGTCGTTCATTACTGTGGTCATTGAGCTACAGACAAAGACCCCGCTCCACTGAGTTACTTGATCGACGGTCATGGTGCTTAGCATTGACTTCAAGTTAACACAGTATGGGGTCGGAGTTGATACAAATCAAGAGGGCCTTTGGCGGGTACAAATATAGTAAATCAAGAGTACTTTCAACTGAGGGTGTTGTAACCTCTGGCGACTTGGGGCAGGTCAACGAGTATATTGCTGGGCAATAGATCCGATATATTACTAAGGCAGGGAGAAGGGTAAGCATGATGCAAGGAAAAGGGAGCATCGACATCGTGTCTGAGGATTCATGCCACACAGTATAATGCGCGTAGGCATGTGGTACTATAGTTGTCTATAGTCAACATTTCCTCGCGTCAACAAGTTAGTCAGGAGCTTCTTATGCACGACTTTTACGACGTACCGGCATATCCTGCGTCCAATTCAAGTGTCTCTCCATCCTCTTCTCCACTTATGAACTCATCCGATGAAGCCCATGAGGCGGGCGATGGCGGCTCTGCTAGAAGGCCGGACATAAGAGCCAAGAAACCAAGGAGAGTGTTGCAAGAACACACGAAACTGGCCAGATAGTATAACAGCACTTGTAGCTGCCCATTCAGCTGCGAAGGTGCTACCTGACCGTCAGCGATAAGCAAGATGAGCCAGGGTGAAGCGGAGGTCGAGCCAAGTCAGAATGGTCGTCTGCCGCGTCGCATCACAGCTGAGCGGACAGATCTGGTTCTGAATCTCGCGTGTCCTGAGGACCCCGTCCAATAGACGCCAGGGTCCCACCCGGGGTAGTTCGTTACTGAAGATTGTTGGATCGGACGCCCTTGCCTAAGAACGTTGCTTGCCCGTGGCCGCTTCGGTCAGCGCGCTTTGCAGTCAAAGGCTCAAGATACATGGGCAGCAGGTACAGCACAATGGTAATCCGGCCGATGTACGCTTGCGCCAGTGTATGCTGAGTCGTGATGCGCTGTGTTCATCGTGGTCGAGAGATTGAAGAGGTTTGAGCAAAAGCGCTTATAAGCGGTCACTGTACCCCGAAAGTGTCCGTAACAGGAACTGTCGGGAGTATTGATGTGCTTGATCAGTGATGCGCCACAACGCTGCAAATGCACGAGTGGCGCCTTGACTCAAGCCTAAGCCGTCTTCCAACATGCGCGTTCCAGCTTCTCTACACTCTGTCCGCCTTTGTCGGATCTGCGCACTCGGGTCGACACCAACTGTGTGTTATAAAGAGTCGCTAGTGCAGTGGTGCGCCTTTGTTTCCTGTTGTACCGCCGGTCGTCCTCAGCTTACTGTTTCTCATTGCGCATTCACATGTCAGACTGTCTGTCCAACTTTACGTTCAACTATGCATGATCAGTTTAAGTGGTTGTGGCCGGCAAATGTCAATGAGTGATGACATACGTGGTGCTAAGTTCGGGACCGCGGGCGTGTTTAAAGAGTCCGAGACCACAGTCCGCCGATTCTGAGCCAACCATACTTTACCTGATGACCTCTTGGCCTCATTATTTGACAGCCACCTAATCTTCTCCTCCTTTATGAAGCAAAGTTCTGATAGATGCACAGGTAGAGTCTGTCCGAACTTTGACCGCGCTTGCCTTGTGCGTCTGGTATCCTAGCCAAGCCTACTGTGACGTGGAGGTGCGTGTTCCCTCGTTCTGTCCGCTTGATGCAAACTCATGCAGTCATACCCTTCCAGCACCCATTTTAAAACTGATTTCCACTTTCCAAATAATATACTGCTACATTCGCCCTTGCTACCTGCGCGCAAAGCTCCGAAGATCGTGACATGATGTGGCTCAGCTCTTCACGAGAGTGCGACAACGTTGAGCGAGATGCTTGGGAGCTAACTTGGACATTATCGGGTGCAACGTTAAGAGCGATGCATTTTCGTTTCGATATGGGTTCTAATGGAACGTCTACATTGTTCTATTCTTTACACATGATATCTAAATCTGCTAGTTTTCCTTTAGCATGCCAGTCATCTCAGGCTCCGATTCACTTCTGAAACAGCTACGGCAATATGCAGCTGCTAGACGACAGCGTGTGTGCGGCACTCTATGCGTCTCGTTCTTGTCCATTCCAGTGATCGTGGTATACGTCGGATAGCTTATGTGGCACAGCATAGAGTTTAATGACTTGTATGTAGCGTGCAGCTGCATCATACGGAGGCATGTAATCAGCCTTTAATGTGCCACAGCTCCTGGAGGATTTAATCCCCCAGCATTTTCTATGCCGACTACAACAACTGGAAGCGTCTGGGCAATCGCGCGACACGCCCCCTTGCATAGTCACACTTGACACAGACGCGTTCAAACACATCCTCCACCGGCCAAGACGAAGCAGAGTTCGAGCAGTGCTCGCTCTCGAGCGCGTGCCTGGAGAGCAGCACACGTCGGGATGTGGTACATCGGCGGACGATCTTCGGGGCCATGTCTGTCACATCACACGCTGCTTTTGGTAGCTCGCCCGCCCTGCTGGGCTTGCATGACAGGCGAAGATCTGACGCCACACCGTCCGGACGGCAGATATCATCTCAAAACATCTTCAGCAGTACGTGATCACAGGGAAGCCGTTTGAACCGGGTCCATACGAGTAATGCGCATGCCGAGTGTGTTTCCGCTGACATGCACCGGATCACGTTCGCCAGCGCTGGCAAGAACTCGAATCCGCCACCCGTTCTCATTGCCATGCGTTTTATAGACCAGGCGGGGTCTCTCTGCGCACTTGCCTCTGTCCCGCTTACATCTCCTTCACCACTAGTATGCTAGCTTTGTCGGACGTCGAATTGGGGTGCAGCCCTGGCAATTCATCGTGCGCGCAGCTGCGCGAGGCGTTTATGAGCCTCAACCAGAGTGCCGCAGTGGCGATCGCTATGTCAGCATTGTTCGGTGAGCGTGTCTCCTGCGGCTTCAGGTTTTCACATTCAGGCTAACATACTGGTAACAGGGGCATATGTGATTCTGTTCCTGCTGGTCATCTAGTCCACACATGGGCCTACGGGAGAGCTTACACACTTCTGAGAGTAATAAGCATCAGTCTGTACGTCGGGACAAGTAGTGTGAGCTGTTGGAGGAAGTGCTGCTGTGACTGATGACACTCATTCTGTTAGGTGTGCGATGCTCTCTGTCAATTTCAGCATAGCGCTGGTGATTTTCGTGTGGTGCCAGGAGCCGGCGTCTCCTACAGAGTCTGAGATCCGGTTTTTCTACGCTGTCGAGGGCGTATTTGAGTAAGACCCGCTCGGCTCATAACCACTATTTAAATTGCTGACGAATTCTCCTCGTAGGTTAACCAGAGCAATGGTGGTACGTTGGATCAAGAATGCGACGTCCGATGGGTGCTGACGACGCGTAGTGCCTGCTGTCCGACGGCCTCCCTCGCATGGCGGTTCTGCATACTATATGGTCGAAGCGAGATGGGCGACGATATCGTCGTCTCTGGTTATGGCGGCCATAGCCTGTACGTGTCCGTTGACAAACTTGTCTACACTTGTCTAACAAATGGCTCGCAGTCCTCGGACTTTTGCTCCCATCCTTGACTTGCTAAGCTTGCTAGAAGGCCCCGTGAGCTTTCGAACACTACACAGCCGCTCATTGCATACGCATGGCTGTGGTGCATGTTCGCCAACAACACCTTGCTCACGGCCGCCATCATCGGAAGATTGTGTACGTGCACCTGCCTGTGCACGCATCTGTACATGTGTAACTAACACAGTCAGCGGTCAGATACGTGCGCCGCCAAAGCAAGATATGCACCGCGCTGCCGTCGGCAGGTTCGAAATACGCCCGTTTTGCTGGAAGCGATCATCAAGTCGTCGCTCGTTGCGTGGATCGGACTCATCCTCTACGGGATTTACGATGCGACATGGAGTCCGGTACGCCCCTCGCCATCATACATCGAGTCTCTGCTGGAACTGAGATATTTTTACTCTAGCCGAACGCAGCATACAACGACTCTGTCAAAACGGCGTTCAGTGTCAACCGCGCAATGTATTACCTCCTCCCTATCTTCTTCATATGTACCTTGCCTTCATTGTGGTTTACTTGATTCAACGTCACTCATACACTACTTTTTTCACCAGGAATCTCACAATGCTTACTTACGGTCCGTGTCGCTCGTCCGGCCTCTCGGCGGCGACACCGGCATCAACACCACAGATGTCGCATCCCGGATACGCAAGATCCTTGGTACCTCAGATGCTCACGAGGGCTCCAGGACCAGTTACATGCAGACGGGTGGCAGTGGTACCGAGAATGTATTGCACATTACAGTCGATTGCATATCATTAGCCTGATCACAAAAAATCCTGCCAGCGCGAGTGGAGTGTGGAGCAAACCTCACCTAACGCCTCCCGGGCCCACCAAGCGCCTGGTTGGCGTCCCGAGGCAGCAGTCCCCGCTTATGAGCGACTGCCCGTAAATCGCGCAGGTCATCTTCAGTCGAGTGCTTGAGCAGGTACAGTGAGCCGTGAACCCTCTGCACGATGTTTGAAGTTGCCTCACGTTGGTAACTTACTGACGCTGAGAGAATGCTGGCCAGCTCCTTTGGCGTAGGACGCCAAAGGAGCGCTTAGGCGTCCTTGGTGGGGCAGGTGCCACCCTGGGTGGGTCGAGAAAAGTTTTGGGTCCGGCTAACGCTATGCAATCGACTGTAAGCAGGATGGGACACTATCTCATGCATGACATACAGGTACCAATCTTTCCTTATTATTAGCGTATACTATACGCAATCAATAAATTACACTTTCCACCGTGACGTCCATGTAGCTGGCACTTGTGAACACTTTACGTCTCTGTCACTCATTTCCCTTTGCTTGTGGGGTGGCAATATTACAACTCCAAACATCAGCGCAGTGTCATACACGGAAACCAGACTCCAAACGCACTGGTACAGTATAGCCCAAACTTCCACCCTCCGACCCATGGGTCGGGTTGATCTGGCCGTTGTGTCGTCAAACGACAGAGAAGCCGGAGAAGGAACCGGCGATCGAAGTGGCACCGCCGTCTGCCTCAAGGTCGATCCTGCACCCGAGGACTTGCAAGAATTTCGGACTGAGTCTGCGGTTGATTGCGTCGGTGTCGTTCATGAGCAATACACACGGCGGGAATGCTCGCTCAGGCCTCGAGGGATGTATGTGCTCCAGCGCGCGCGACAGCTTCTGTGGGTTCAAGCTCATGCCGGGCCCGGCAGCGTGCCCGTTCATATCGGCACAGTGGGAGAACGACACCCATGGCGAGCGAGCACAGACCATGCATGCGACTTCGCGAGCGACGCCGCTGGTAGCTGGCGCACGAAGTCTGGGGGGCGGTGGACGCGGTCGTCTGGTGAGTCCGGCATTACGGCTACACGCAAGCCGCAAAGCGGCGTTCGCTTTGCCCTGTGTGAGCGACCCAAGACTTCTCTCCGATCGTGTGTCTTCGCTCGCGTAGTACGAGAACAGGCGTATAGAGCGAATTGAAGCAGAGTAGAAGCCTGAGGCCTGAGGGAGGATGCAGCTGATGACTAGAGAACTGGAACGGTGTGTTGCAGGCCACGTACCTATACATGCTCTAAGTGTGCACCATGAACGCGCGTATTCCAAGCTGGCCATGCAATGGAATTCCAACATCGAAGGGGTAGCAAGGAACCTAAGAGGAGTCGGCGAGACTGGGCCAGTTGGGTGCTACGAAAGGCTTGGTGAGTTGCGCCGAGTGGACCACACAACGACATAGGGAGATTTGAGCATCATATGGGAGGCGTTTACTGGCTGCACATCGGAGAAGAGTAGGCAGGTAACCGTCGCCCGCACGAAGAGTGTCGAGGTAGAGATGGTGGTCGGGACAGAGCTGCGTCTCGCCTCGGGCGCTTCTCCGCAAAATGCGCTTTGACTCAACTTTGACTCTCGACCACGATCATGAGGACACCCCAGTCTCCTACCTCAGGCCAGACTGCAGGCGAGCATGTCAGCGTCAGCGTAGTGTCTCGTGTCAATGCTCTCAGGCAACTCTGAGCCAAGGGAACCCAGCCGAAGCGCGTCATACGGCCGGCGGATGCCAATGCTGCCTCTCTCCCCGCCCTCGACGACACACCGGCACTTTTGCACGCCCTGGATGCTGAACTCGCAGGTGGCAGTCACATTCTCTTGATTTGGACTACCGACCCCGCGGCTGAATGCGAACGGTGTGACGCTGCTTGTGACGCTGTCACGCAAGCAAGTATCTCCAACGACAATATGTGCAAAAATCCTCCGCCCGCCCAGGGCCCTGCCCCGCGAAATGTGTTATCCCCACGCGCAGACCTAAGCGAAGGATTACAGTATCAAGTTTGTATGTTCACTTTTGCTGAATAGAGTTGGAAAATGCTTACGCGTCGGCAGATCGTGGACTGCACGTTCGGGATGGTGGGAGAAGCCACCGTTGGTTCTACGCGCTCTACTCAGCACAGCAGAGTTGTTGCCGAACGGGACCGGCCTACGATTCAACAGGAACATGAGCTTGCGCTGCCTACGCTGCCAGATAGTGCGCACTAAACACCGTTGGAGTGACGTATAGTAATGCTCGTACATCCGTCTCCCTTCCCGGCGAGCCTAACGCTCCTCTTCGACCGCATGTATTCTGATGCTGCCTTCTAGGGGTGCTGGCACTCGCGAACCCAAGAGAAAAATCCTGGGGATTTATTGTGTCAACACGTGGGAGTCTGAAACAAAACGGCCAGCATAAGTCATGCGGATTGATTAAATATTCCATTTCAGGAGATATACAACTTAAATGAACATGTAAATCTCGCGCACCTAACTCTGTATCCTTCCCTGATAACTCATAGAGCTTTGTTCTGACAATAAATCCCTTGTATCTCTCATAGCTGTTCTGTGGATTTATAATGGGCACATTACTTGTAAGCAATAAGATAAATTCCTTGGACAAATACAAAACAAGCTGTACATGTATCCAGCATGAAATAAACAGAGGTCTTCAGAATACATCCACAGGATTTATTGTGGCAATATATTCCACCTAACTCAGTGAGAGATATTAAGGACACACAGTTGACATAAGTAAGATAAAGAACACAGATATATTTATTATAAATCATGTACCACATATCTCCAGGATAAATCCAGCAGGACCTGAGACCTTGAACACTTAGAAACATAGATGTCTGCTGAATGTAGTGATTAGACATAGACTCATTCAATATGAGAGTTTTGATTACTAACAACAAACTTACTAGTATGCACATTGGTATATTCAGATACAACTGCAAATCCAGTAAGGACTATCTTAAACTTTTGCATACATTGCACAATGGCGGTGTATTCATAGAACTTCGCTGCCTAAGTTAACTACAGTCAGCACTTACATGTTTATGCCCTATGGGGACTCTGACTGACGATGCTAACGCTAGCCAACGTCAAAACAATGCAATCTGGCCGAGGTTGTTAACTTGGGCAACAAAGTTCTACAAATACACTGCCATTGTGCAAAGTATACAAAAGTTGATAGCTCTCACTAGATTTGCAATTGTATGTGAATCTACCAATGTGCATTGCGTGTTTAGTGTCCGTAGTCAAAAGGCTTATGTTGGATGCAACTAACTACTATCTTCCGTAGACATCTTTGTTTCTAAGTGTCCGAGGTTCTGCTGGATTTATCCTGGAGATATGCGATGCGTGATTTATGATGAATATATCTGTGTTCTTATTACAAAACTCTGATACTCACCTGCTAGGAATGCTTGGAGGGGTTGGGAGAGCAGGGGACTTTGAGTAAAGCGAGTAGAGGAGATATGAATCAACGATGTTGTTGAGTCTGGGGTGTTAGCCCTCAGACCAGCCTCTTTATATACATGTGTAGAGGGACCCCAGACACTATCTAAGACCTTCAATACCATGTGCTGACTGATACAGTCAGGTGATCCATGACTAAGGCTCTAGAGCATACCGCCGCTCTAACTCCCTTATCAGATCTGACCTAGCTATCATGCTAACATCAACACTATCTAGATGTCCTAATCTAGCTACTGTACACTACCAGTACACGATGTCATAGTGAGGTCATAGTGAGGTCATAGTCTAGAACAAATCCAGAACTGAGTCCATGATCCTGTGTCCTTATGAGGCATATCTCTGATAACCATGCGTCCGTCAGCATGGCCAACTGATCAGCATCTTGTAACGCTGTTGTGACGACTGGGTAACATGTCCCGTGACTTGATGTTACACTCTAAGCGCTGTAGACTAGCGCTGAGGGAAATTTGTGACAGTTCTTTATCTTACTTATGTCAACCATATGTCCTCAATATCTTTCACTGTGTTAGGTGGAATATATTGCCACAATAAATGCCACGGATGTATTCTGAAGACCTCTACCTAGTTCATGCTGGATACATGTGCGACTTGTTTTTTATTTATCTAGTCAATTTATCTTGTTGCCTACAAGTAATGTGCCCATTATAAATCCACAGAAAAGCTACAAGAGATATAAGGGATTTATTCTCAGAATAAAGCTCTGTGAGTTATCAGCGAAGGATATAGAGTTAGTCGGGTAGATTTACGTGTTCATTTAAGGGATATATCTCCCAAAAGGAATATCTAATTAATGCGCGTGACTTATGCTGGCCATTTTGTTTCAGACCACCACGTGTTTACGCCATACATCCCCGGGATTTATTTCTTGGGTTCCGCAGCGTGGGCATTATGACTTGACAGCAATCTCTATACACGGGAGGCCATCGTCACCGACGTAGGTCTGCGCAGTGAAGGACCTGTGGTCATTGATTCGGAACCAAGCTGCCGAGCCGCCACTGCCTCTGCTCTGCTGGAACATCTCGTCAATTTCTCTCAGATCTAATCATTCCCTTCGATGGTACGTCTCGTGCATGCATAACCTGCAATGTTGACTTACCGGAACACAGATTGTGCACGGCCGAGCGGGACAATCTGCACCAACGAGGCCAGGCTCGGTCCCCCCCCCCCTTCGCTGTCGGACAGGGCCAATGTACGAATCAATGGGAACATGAGCACATATTGTCAGAGCGTGCACCGAGCACCATCGAGAACGATGCGGGAGGAATGGTGGTACGTCTGCTGTCCTCGGTGAGCCTAGCTGTCCTCTTGGCGGGCGCGCACTCTGACACTCCCTGTTCGCAAAGCTCCAGACTGTGGCTTGCAAGCACCCCCTGTGCACGGGAGGCCATTGCCACCGACGTGGGCCCGCGCAATGAAGGACCTGCGGTCACTGATTCGGGGCTACGTCGCCGCAGCCGCCACCGCCAACGTCCTGCTGGAACATACCGTCCGTTCTTTTCGAACCCAATCCTCCCTCACGATGGCACCCTTTGTGCAGCCACATAACCCGCAATGACTTACTGAGCGCCGATCATGCAGCTTTGAGCGGGCACTCTGCAGCATTGAGGCCGGCTCCGGCAGCGCCGATAAAGCACACTCCGGTAGTTCGGACAAGAGAGAAAAGACAACCTGGTCACAGACGTCCGCAGTGCTGGGCTTCTGAAAGTGAACGACATCTACAATGGAAAAGACATCATCCCGGCCAACGTGTTCGTCTCGGACGACGCGTTTTAGAGTCCTCTTCGGCGGAGCCAGTGTTCTGCCGTCAGTGGACGTAATCCGACCGCCGTCATTGAAAGTTCTCTTCAGCGCTACACGCCGCGCATACCAGTACGCCTGCCCTATTGGTAGTCGCTAATAGATGATAGATCTGATGGTTTTCGCTGGGCAGGTTCTTCCGGATGCCTCACATGAGATGCACGCTCCGGAAAGCTAATCATACACTGCGTCGCTGAGAATTTCGGCCTGGATGAGGAACGGCAACACTCAACGAGCACCAAGGCCGCAAATTACCGGATGATCCCAGCTGCAATGCGGTGAACGGCCTATGACTTCTGGACGGGCGACCCCATGCCGGATCATATCTCCGCGTATATCAGTACGATGGCTGTCAGGCGGTACGTCGCGCAACTTACCTTTGTCCGCACTTACAATGGCTGCCTCAAGTTGTAGTGCTAATTCCACGTCTTGGCAGGATACCGATGGGCTTCAAACTGCGTATAGCAGCCGTGATACGATGGCGGTGGCCTCTATGGTCGTGTTGGCATTGTTTGGTGAGAACTTTCTCGCGGTTTACGGCATTAACACTGAGGGAGAAATAGGGGCCTACTCCATCTTGTTCCTTCTGGCTATCTGGTCTACGTATGGATGCTCGGGAAGAGCCTACACTCTGTTGAGAGTGATCACTGTCGTGATGTACGTCCAGCCCGCCATCTTTCGGCCGCCATCTTGCCGGAACTTACAGGTCTTTTAGATGTGTTCTACTTTGCATCAGCTCCAGCATGGTTCCTGTTATATACGCACATACTCCTCAAAATCCCGAGGCAGCTGATCAGGGCTGGATATCGGGGATCTTTGATGCTGTACAAAAGTAAGATTCATACGACTTACGCCCTGTACGTTGAGGCTGAACATAGCTCTTTAGTATTACTAGCACAATAGTGGTGAGGTGCCACAACGAGGCATACGTCAAATACGGCCTAATGTCTCGCAGTGTCTTCTAGCTGATGGCCTCCTCGCTTGGAGGTTCTGTGTGCTATACGGCCGGCCACGGTGGGCTGCGATATCGTCGTCTCTGGTCATGGTGACATTAACCCGTAAGCAGCCTCAATTTTCACCAGAATAGTAGCTTTAACTGATTGTTTGTAGTCAGTGGGCTCTTCGTCGCCATAACGGGCGCATACTTCGATCTATACCTTGCAACCCACGACGGCCAGCGGAAGTTCCCCGCACCACTAACCGTCGCGTGGTCGAAGCTGGGGGACGCGTGGCTGTGGATGATGTTTGCCAACAACAGCGCGCTCACGGTAGCTATCATCGGACGAATACTGTACGTCAAAATTCGCTCTTATAAAATGTAGAGAACGCGTCGTTGACCCTGGTATGGACAGATACGTCAGGCGACAAGCCAGGAAATGCATAGCTCTGCCTACCACAGGCTCAAATTATGCGTTGCTTCTCGAGGCGATTGTGGAATCCTCGCTGATTTCGTGGGTGGGGACTATTCTGTTTGGTGCCTACAACGAAAGCCCACTTCCTGTACGTTGATCTTCGTGCTGATCATGTGTCTCTTCGTGCTGATGTGTGCTCTATCACAGTACAAAGTGGTGCTGAAGATTGACGGGGTAACGTGCAGAAGCTGGCTGACGAGGCAGGAGCAACAGGGTATGCTCTACCTCTTTTCTTTGTGTGTCATAATTACTTCTCGCGGCCCTTTTGACCTTCCTTCGCTTACGTAAATATTTTCATCGCAGGGAATCTCACAGTGTCTGCTCACCGTCCGTGTCAGCCTGCTAGCACAACGGCGTGGCTCAGCTATGCCGCTGCGCGGAGATTATAGCATTGACACTGCGGATGTTGTGGCGAGGATACGGAGGATGTTACCCACATTTGAAGCGCACGAAAATCCTGAAAGCAACGGCACAGAGATGAGTTCCAATGGCGCCAGCAGCGTGCTGCATGTTAAACAAGGCAATGCACGATCTAGTGTATGATATATATTCTCCGACACACTGCTTGGCGTACATGCATCCACAAATTTTATTTTCTAAGGAGATTGTCAACCTTGCCATCCCACCTCGTCTACGCTGATTCCGAACTCACCATAGGGGCGGTTGGCATTTCATGCTCAGTCGAACGTGAAGTTGCATCGATCGCCGTACTCTAGGAAATCTTTGAATTTATTGTCACACTCTCCGGCAGCCGTCGTGACACTACTTTCTTGAGCCCTTTGCACATCAAGATCGAGTTTCTCCCACATCGAGACAGCACAGTCTTACTTGGTCAGTGCTCCCCCATCCCAGCGCGGTATTCATGGAGATGACGAATGAGCAAGAAAAGAATGTAGGCATATACATAGGTGAGGTGCAAGATGCGACGTTCTCCGACCAATGCTGGTAAGTTCAACGGAGCAGCCGCGGGCTGGCAGCGCGTAGCACCCACAGATTGACTTGCATTCAAGACATCCTATCATGTATATACAGATGGGTACATTTATTTCTGGCCCTGATCCATTCAGCGATACTACTTGTACAATGTTACAGCAAGGCACCAGTCATACATCTGCGCGAAACTTGGAAAGGTGCTATGTAGTTACAACGAACTATAAGAGGTAATTGTTGTTGTCGGAGGCTAACAGATGAATCAAAACAAGTGCGTGCATGCCCGGGATCCCGATGCCTACGTCGCGTAGAGGGAAGCCTTGAGAGACCTTGATATGCACCCGTTCCTCCCCGCCTACAACAACTTTATACCGTTGAACCAGCACCACCTCGTTATCAGTGAGGATGTAGCCATACCGCAGGTTCGCTCCCTTATTTTCTAAATATTTCATATAGTGGTTGACCTGAGCAATGACCCTTCTATACTCCACATTCCTTCGGTCCTCGAACTCGGCGTCCCTCCACTCAGACTTGAACTTGTACGAAGGTTTGATCTCCCCAGCCAAGCGACTATACGTTGCATGTGGAGCCGCGTTAGCGTCTTCCTTTGCGGATCGATCAGGGAGGAACCCCTTCGTGGTTTTGCAAGAGCTGCCGTAATCAGGGTGAAGAGGTGTGCATCCCTCGCGGGTACCACTGTGGAAATGCTTGCGCATATATCCTGATGAAGGCGAAGATACGCTGTAGCTCTTGGAATACGCTACAATCCAGGCGACTGGTAAGGGCAGCTTCGTGGCAAAATCTGCCTTCGAACTCGATCGGAATGAAGCCTCGCAGCTCGCTGGTATGAAGCGCGACGCCGTTGAACGCCTCCAGGGTCCCCGCCAGTGCTAGTTCTCTATACAGCTCAACAGGGTCATATGGAGTATTGAGGACGTTGATGAAGGGTGCTTCCATGTTTGTGATGATTGGGCCAGCGAGGTCCCATTCGTAGATTATGTCGTTTACAGAGCTGATGGGGTACTTCAAACTCGTGGTATTTTTAGAGATGCTTATCTGTGAGAGTAACCAAGGCCAGCAAGTGTCAGTAGGCTTGGCATCTCTAGTCAGAGGTGTTACTTACATCCCATGGCTCCTCAGGCTGGAAGTCCCAGTTAGGATTAAAGCTCAGAGCGCAATAATCCTGCACTCTCTCGTAGGCTGGGTGGAGGATTCCGTGCACTGATAGCGTCGTGTAATGCGTGCATCAGCAAAGTTGCATTGGCGCTGAGCGGTACTGACAGGTGCTGATGAAGCCATCTCAGCGCGCTTCAGTCCCTTCAGTGCCGTCAGCGCCCGCCAGTCTCAGCAGTCGTTTTGAGCGCTCTCAGACGTTTTTGACCCCTCTTGCATCCGGCTCTTGCAGCAAAGCTTCCGGTGAGTAAACCATCATCATTGATGTACAGCATAGTTTATAAAACATGAGGAACTAAGAAAATACAAAATTTAGCAAAAGTCCGGCTTCAGCAGGGCTCGAACTTCGGTTCCAAACCATTCGTCAGCGCTCTCAGTGCTCGTCAGCGCTCATCAGTCGTCAGTGCTTGCACGTTTTGCTGATGCTCGCTACCACCAAGGCCGCTGCGGCTCTTGTAAGTAGTGAACACAGCACATCAAACTTAACGGGCGAACACATACAGTTTGTAAGAACGCAAGACAGAGAGTCTGTAAGCTTGAACGTTGAACGTTGAACCCTGAATGGAGCTGCGATGAATCCACGATGACGCAGCTGTGCTGGTGAAGCGCTGCATGAGATGTGACGAACGGGTCTTGTATCCCGCGGGTTTCTATGGATCTAATTGTGAACGTGAAAGTGGTATTGGAACCGGCACTCGGCTTGTGTCTCTGCCAGTGGGCTTTTGCCCCTGCCATGCTGGCAGGCTAAAACGGTGCACGGCAAACTTACACAGTTACTCTTCTGGGAAGGATTCGTAAGAAGCCGCCGCACGGCCATCATTACGGAGCATCCAGATCTCCGATCTCACCAAGAGTCCGGGACGCTGCTGTCGAACGTTGAACGTTGAACGTTGAAGTTGTTCTGAAGAGCGCTGGTCTAGCTTTCTCAAGGTATATATATCCTGCAATCTATGGAATGTGCCCCACAAACACCGCACTTCTGCGCAGAGTATCTTCTCGACTGATAAGCCATAAAACGTAGCTTCTCGTCTGCACCCTTACAAACATGTCCTCCGACAACCGCTCTTCAGCAATCCTGCAATGTTACCCAGAGAAGAGTCCATTCGAGATGGACCCGCCTGTGCACAATCTAACCCCAAGTCCAGTCGCTGTGGTCGTCACCACAAAAGAGCGCAAGGCAGCTTTGGAGAACGCAGAAAGGGGCGCCATGCATTCGTTTAGCAGAGTGTATGGGACGAATCCGCTTCGTGTCACCGACAGAGAAACGAGAGTTAAGCACCGCCCATGGGATGCGTACGAGTCCTCACCGCTGCCACCGCCCCTATCCAAGATCACATTCCCTGCAGACGCGGAATTTCTACAGCAACTGAACCCAGAGGGAAGACATATTGTATTCACTGTTCGTTATGAAGGACAGGTCTGTCTGCTCAAGATAGTGAGTGTTCTGCAAATTAATCATCATGTCCTCCTTGCTAACAAATGCCTTAGTTCCCCACGCGGAAGCCCTTGCCAGTCAGTAATCATAAGGACCATCACTACCCAAATGCGGAACCGTCAGTAGAGATTGACAGCTTTGTGCAAGAGAAAGTCGCCTACGAACACCTGCTGCACTACGGTGTGTGTGCGGAAGGCCTCGTCCCGCAATGCATCGGATGGCTCGAGCTCGCGCCAGCCCATCTCAAGCACCTCACCGGCCGTCCCGATGCATCCGACAGCGTGCTCAAGCTCGAATTCAATCTCACTGAGGATCCATCGGAATGGCCAGTGCGCGCGATTCTCCTCGAGTATATCCCCGACGCTGTCCCACTGACGTCCGATAACGTCACGGAGCCCATCGCGGACGCGGCCCTGCGCGCGCTGTACGCGGTGCATGCCGCGTATGTGGAGCACGGAGACATACGCAGCGCGAACATTCTGGTTCTGCCAGACGGTCGCGTCATCTGGGTCGACTTCAACGCCTCCAGGACGCCATCAGGCCCCCAGACGTTCCGGCGTCATGAACTGCTGGACGAGCTCTGCCTGGCCTGGACATTCTTGTATGTGGACATGGTACGTTCGAGTTTGTTTGCTCTAGTAAAATGAGATCATACTGAAGCAAAGAACAATGTTGAACACTAGCTTCCGGACAAGCTTATCGGATTCCGTCGCGATCTGCTGAAGGAGTACAAGGCTCTGGATTGATTGATGGGTAGGGGTTGGCCTAGCACATTCAACTTCACTGTACAACAAGACGTAACCGACGAACGAGAGGAATTCTCACTATAAATCAGACCAAGCTTCTCTTTGGATGTGAATTGTCGTGATGCCTTGGCTGGGCACCACCGGATGGGGCCACACGATACAAACAGGTAGTAAGGCTGCACTCGAAGCATGCTGATGTAAGCCATGACTGTCAAATCTCGACCACAATCACCGCGACGTCGACGAGGTATGCTCGACCGCAACCTGACAGAACCTGACTGCAACGGTATCGCGCAGACCATATCGGTTTCTTGAAGCTGCCTCCGTGCATGCCGGCTAAAGAGACGAAGGTACAGACGGACTGCGAGCAAATACCAGAAAGGGCGTGGGTTGGTATGCGCCGCTTTGAGGGTGCGTGCCGTGCCATAGCGCGATTGATGTCATGGCTAACTTTATATCCCAGCTGCAAGTTGTAGACCTCCGAGAAATCGTCTTGAGATGTTCAACGTTCAGTGCTCAGCGGTGGCCACGCGGCCCTTGCATTTGCCGCGTGTACCCAGGCTCTAAGAGTCAACGAAAACAACCGTCCTCGGGGTCGTCCAGCCTCCGCTTGCCGTCAACGATCGCGACGCTGCCAAGTGCGCCGCCGAGTGTGCTGCTCAAGCCCATGCCCAGGCCCGCGAGCCCTGGCGGCATGTCGATGTCCGCGAAGCCCTCGCCGGCCACCATCTGGTCGAGGATCATTGTGTACTGCTTGTCCGTGAGGCCCATGCCGGCGAGCGACGTGATTTTACCGGTGTCATCGCCGAGCGACAGGTTGAAGCTGGAGGAGGGCCGTTGAGCGCATTCACCTGCATCGCGAGGGTCTGGTCAAACTGGCTGCCCGAGATTAGCGGGATGCTGATGGAGCGGGAGATCTTCTGCATGATCTGGATGACCTTCAGACGCATGAGACGACGCTGGAGTGAAAACACGTAAGTGACGAAATAGTGAGCGAATGATTCTAAGCACTTAATTCGAGCGTGTCTACCAAGCCGTCCTTTGTGAATGGCTTGGGCAAGACGTCATTCATACCCGATGAATAATATTTTGCGATGTCGTCCGGCTGCGAATTGCTTATCATCGAGATAATAGGCGTCATGTGGTCAAATTGTGGCATGACAATGTCCTGGCAAATGCATCTGTCAGATCCCTCATATCCCAAGTGTTAATAAAGCGCATACCATGAGCACCAAGTCGTACTTCTCGAGATTCATCTTGTTAACTGCGACATCGCCATCCACTGCAACATCGACTGTGCACCCGAAGTCGTGCAAGAACTTCGAGTCGAGCTTCCGACTGATCGCCACATCGTCCACCAACAACATGCGCGGCGGGATGTGCTCCAGCGCACGCGCAGCTTCTGCGGGCTCACGCTTGCACTGCGACCTGACGAGAACTGCGGCTCCGGGACGACGACGACGGGCTGCTGCCGCTCGTGTTTGTCCTCCTGCTCGGGGTCGCCGTCCATACCCTGCGGCGTCGGAAGAACGACGGCGGTCTCGAGCATGGCGACGGCCGAGCTGTTCGGTCCCACCACCACGAAGTTCCCGAGCGCGCTCGGTTCAAAGCTCCAGTTCCCGTTGTCGTCATCGAATGAGCTCTTCGGCATGAGGTGCCCTTGCGCTTGATGTTCTCGAGCGCAACCCGTCTGTCAGCACGGAAATCAAGATGACGGAACGTCAGCTCTGTAAAAGAATATTGATTATATGCGCGTTTGCGCAGAGACTGATGTACGTACGTGCTCGCCATACGTCGTGTCGTTCGTATTCTTCACCTACAGAACAAAAATGCAAAGTCAACTCGTGCTCAGCTCCGCTCAAAAAAAAGCATGAAAGCGAATACACAAAGCAGCTAGACCTCTTCACCATTCGGCCCGAGCGGAGAAGTGGCGATCTTCTCTGCAGGGAAACCACCAATGGATAAGGTCCAGGATGACCCACCCACCACAAATTATACGACACGCATGAAGGTTGGATGCGGGGGACAAATAGAGGGCTGCAGATCGGACGAATAAAGGACAGGCGAAGGGGACCGAACGGAAAGCGGAAGCGGAGAGGAGACACGTACCGTGTGGTAGTCGTACTTGTTGAGTCGCCGTAGAAACTGGCGAAGTTGCTGTTCTTGAACATGCGTGGTAGGATGCTCTTGGTAAATTCGTTCATGTTCTTGACGACGAAGCGATCGCCGTGTGGACGCCACAAGACGACGGGTTGGAACGTTGCAATTGGGTCCTCGAGCATCCTGTGCAGACATTGTGAGAGATAAAACGAAACCGACATGTAGGAGAGTACGCACTTGCACAGCTTCTTAGCAAAGTCGCTCGTGCTGGGCATGCCGTCCTCGCCTTCGTGCTTCACGCCGTCTGCACGACTGCTGGCTCCGAATCAAGACTCAGCGGCTCCGTGTACAATTTGTCTTGTGTTATCTTGCTCTTGACCCAAGCTGGCGGCACGGGGCAAGATAAAAAGCAGCCATGGCAGTGAAAGTGACCGTTCTTTCTATTTCAAGCCTTCTCCGGTGGCCCAAGACACCAGCGCTCCAAGTGCCATGCATGGATCCTGCTTGGCTTTCGACTACGATGATCACGCGTCACGACGCGTCGTATACTCGTAGGAGACAATAAACACACCTATTGCGCAACACTAGACCGCACAGTGTTGTATATATGCAGACGATAGAAGACATGCAAAAATTGGCGGCAATGGGGCCATCGCCCGCAAGAAATTTACCAAGACGGAGATGGTGGTCGGGGCAGAGACGCGTTCCGCCCTGGGCGCTTCTGTGCAAACCACGCTTGGCTCTCGACCACGATCACGGGGACGCGTCACGTTAGGTCGGACCGCGCACGAAGGCGCGTACTAGTGCTTAACAAAAATAACAATATATTCCATTATATTCCGAAAATAACATTACAATACCAATAAATGTATGCATATCCATGGCCGCCGTGAATACTAGTAGAGAGCATTATACTACATTACAATATCATTACATTACCATACCGCATTGGTATTTATTGGTATTGGAATGGTCCAAGTCTAAGGCATGGTGGGCCAGCGGGAGCAATAGCCGGCAGGCTGCAGCAGTGCGGCGAGCTCCGGCGGCTATGGTAATTGCCCGCCGGCCTGGGCGTAAATCTGACGAATTTTGAAAGCACGCGCATCGACCGTCTTCAGCTTATCTTTTCTCTTCTCAGCTGCGCGTTGTGGCTCTTCCTCCTCTATGTCAACACCAGGAGATGTGGCAACACAGCGTGCCGAGCTAAATAAAGCCCTGCAAGCTCTCGGCATGCTCATCTCCAAGGGTCTTGAACAGTGTCACGGCATTCCTGAGGCTTCCGAAGACGGCCCGATCGCACAGCACTTCTCGAACGCGAAGGCCAACGAGGAGGAGGGCCCGTACTACACCGTTGATAAAGCCTGGACCCGTGTTTTTTGTGGAGAACATGCTCCTGAAAAGCACCTGGAGTTAATAACCCGAGGCTCTTATGGAGTAGAGTGCATACACACATTTCTGGTGAAGCTGGCCGCCCATCCGGCAATCGAGAAGCACAACGGGCTGTTCTTGATGAAGGAGCGCACCCAAGCGCTGATCAGCCTCACAGCGCAAGTGTAAGCGATAATAGTAAATAAGAATGATTAAAATGCTCACCGGGAGGATTAGTGTAAACAAAGCAAGAAGCGAAGAAGGGACTGCTTTCCAGTTCCTCGCCCAGCAGACGCAACTTTCCAGCCTACAGATGCTACGAAAGGTCAGCGCAAAGACAATGCGGCAGTCCCAGCTGCTAAAGAGAGCGCACCAAAGAAGAACGCTTTTGATCTTCTCGGAAAGCCCCAGAAAATCTCACCCGAAGGTGAGTAGAGATCTGCGCATACCAGCCATCAGTTGCTGATACATCACACAGACTCTGAGCGGCTGAACGAACCTCGACTGCAAGCAGCTATCAAACGCGCGCTTCAATTCGTGGATGATGAAAGTGATGGTGAGGCGGCACCAAAGAAGGCAAAGACAGCGACGGACAGGGGAAAGGGAAAGGAGAAAGGGAAGGGAAAGGAAAAGGGAAAGGGAAAGGAGAAGGAGAAGGCGCAGGCGAAGCCTAAGCGCAAGCGTGTCAAGGTGAGCTTGCTCGCATTCAGCGGTATACTATTGTAGTCAATGGACTTACGTTCAAACCCCAGGGCGACACCAGCGACGAGAGCGATGCGAGCGACAGCGACATCCAAGAGGTGTTGCCGTCCGATGACGAGGTAGTCGTTGTTTCAAGCAAGCGCGGCAGAAAACGGTCCAAAGGCGCTTGGGCGGTTGAGCAGTTCGCACCGCCACAGAAGGCCAAGAACGCTACTGGGGATCCAATATGGTCATGCAAGTGTAACTGGTGCACGTACGTGACTATTCAGCTTGACATTGATTCAATTATCTCTGAACATAACAATCAGTTGCGAGCGTACTCTCCCACGAAAATGCAACAAGTTCGAAGATGAGGTGTCGCTCACCCTGAGCAATCTTATCTCTCACTTCGACGAGGGTAAGAAGGGTCGGTGCAAAGGAATCAAGCCTGATGCCTCATACAAGAAGTGGGCTGCACGCGTGGCACTTCAAGAGTCGGGCGACACTTCTGAACATCGGCTCTCATTGGACGCAGCTGGCGAGTCGTCGAAGCAGCGATCACTCATGAAGGACTTCGTCGAACGTGGGATTGCTCACCCTGCGGAAGAGCTCTCGTTTGCAAGATTCCGAGAATACTTTGTTAAGGGCATTGTTGAGGACGACCTGCCATTTTTGTTTGGCGAGCGCATTGGTATGAAGCGCTGTTTCTCTCTTGTACTGCCTCGAAACTATGAAGTGCCAAATGGCATGATGGTTCAGCGGGATACACAGCGTCTGTATGCTGTAATGGACAGGAAGGTCACCGAATTGCTCACAGTGAGTTCCAATAACAGGTCGGACTGGGTTTCTTGTGTAACAGAATTGCTTATTATGCTCACAGACAAATGACATCTGAAAAACCCCCTTACTATTCCTGCCTAATGCATGCTGATAAGCACTAATTCATTGCACATAAGCTTCAAAGTAACACAACTAGATAAATAGATGCATTAGGCCAATAAGGCAGTTTAGTGAGGTCCTTTGCTAATTGTCTTAATTATTCTATATATTAGGGCAATTAGTCCTATTTCTCAGCTATTTGTTTCCTTACTGTCCTATTTTGTTCCTTACATGCAGCTATAATACCACTACTGCTTGACTAATCATCTGAGAAATCCCCTTCTTAATTTAACCTGATGCTCTGTATTTCATATTTAGTTATCTACATACAAGACTAAGCTACCTAACACAACAAACTACTTGTACTGTGCAGGTAAGCCCATGCACCATGCACCATACTCACCTGCACTGCGCCATGCCCACCTGTGTGTTGTATCTGTCAGTAACATACTTACGTACACCACTACCCTGGCCCTCATGTCGTGCACCAGCCCCCTTCTGACGGGGGCGCACTTGTCAGCGTCGGTCTGCACGCGTCGTGCTTCGCCACGTCCTGCGCGCCAGCGCCGGCGCGGTGCGCGTGCTGCGCTCGTTGGCGTCGTGCTGGGGTAGCTTACCCTGGTCCCTC